>JACEEZ010019117.1:256502-376502 GCA_016584305.1 Chionoecetes opilio | reverse complement strand
TAGAGAAGTTATGACTTAGGTTATGCTTGTGCCTGAAATCTAGAGTGCATGGGGGGTATTGCTAGGATATAACGGATTATCGGATATATCGGATGACCCCTTCCCCCAAACCATCGTTACAGCGAGGGTTTACTGTAGGTTCATGGGGAACAAGTTTGCAGACTTTTTAACCTATTTCCACGTACTTATTTCCCAAAAACTAGCACAAACTTGTTGACACGTACCACCTTCCCCCTCCCAAAATATGCAGAAACAAGCTAGCAAACTTAATTTGCAGTTTGTAACAATATAAGTAGTCTGAAAGGAAGCTATCAGAGGAAAAGTTTAAAAAATTTACACTTTGAGTTTGTGGAATTACTTCCGCAAATGCAAATATGTCTGCAAAGTGGCAGTGGTGAGTTTTAACACGATTCTTATGCGGCTAATTGTTCCATATTCCAGTAGAATCTATATATAGACACTATTAAAACCTTACAGAATGTAAAGTAAAGGTAAAGATGGGAGCATACGCTAAGCTGCGCGTGGCATGCGGTGCTCATCTCCGTGGCATTAGCCCTTAGAGCCTGTGGTGGGTGAGGACCCGTTACCCCGGGACACAGGGCTAGTGTGACTCCCGGGTTACCACAGTTACCTTCCCCAGGTTACCCCAGGTACCCATTTATCAACCCCGAAAGGAAGTAAGAACAGCTGGGTAGGCTGGTGACCGACTTGCCCTGGCCCGGGATCGAACCAGGGCCCGCAGATTCGTAGCCAGGCACGCTAGCCACTGCACCACGGAGGCGACAGAATGCGGTGTAACTATATTTATGCTGTACTTCAAAAGTCCGCACAAACAATATATAGATGATACTTGTTTTTGGGTGCTTCTCAGCAACTACTGACGATATCTAAGGGTTAATCTCTTCTACAATACGTATTTGCAAATTAAGGGGAGCGTCACACTATTTCTTAATTATAAAAAATCATGACAATACACGATAATTATCAGTGTATTGTCATGATTTTTTTTATGTCAAAAGTATGCTAATGCCAAAATAATCCTAGCTCATTTTCAGATCCATAGCTCCTCGATACATAACTGAAAAAAGAAAAAAAAAATATTTTTAAATCTTAATAACAGAAATGGATGTTTTCATATCGAAGAAATTTAATTCTTAACAACGTTCTTATCCAATGACTTACACTGATGAAAAAATTACCAAATATGCATTACAAAATATCCAAACGTATCATCTTTTAAGAAATTTGAATTTCATTCTTCTTAAGTTTTGTTTGTTTGTTTGTTTGTTTAGAGGATAATTCCTCAGAGCCGTAGTGATCTACCGCTGCAGCTTAGTGTTGGCCGAAGCCACCACCCCGGGAGGGGGGTCACAAACCCCCGGCTAACACCCGGTACCCATTCACTGCTGGGTGGACAGGGGCTTGGGTTTTAAGAAAGACCACCCATCTATCTTCGCTCCGCCCGGGGATCGAACCCGGGACTTCTTGGTTGTGAGCCGAACGTGCTAACCACTACACTACGGAGTACCCGTTGTTAAGTGTTAAGATTTTTTTTTCTTTTTTTTTCTCGTAAATGTATTTGCTATTATTTGCAATTATTTACCTAAATTGAAAAATAACGCAAGATGAGAAAATCACATCTTCATTCCTCTTTCCAATGATATATTGTTTATTAAATTTGGTACAATAGTGGCGAAGTTATTAAAGGAAAACTGGAAGAAAAAAAAGTTTTTCAGTATTGAGGTTTAAAGGCGCACGGTTTAAAAAGCCGCGCGCCCTTTAAACCTTGAGGCTCAGTGCGTCTGAGCAGATGCTGGTTTGTTTGTTTACTCTCGCAGCCGCGGTCTCTATCACTCTAGAAGTGTTATAGGACATAGCTGGTATCTGGTCTCCCCTTTTGCAACATGCCAGAGACAATAACCTCAGCTATGCACTCTGCACAAAGAGATGGGTCTCTGACATGGAAGCAATAATCATTCCATGGAAAATCAGACTAGTACTGCCTTAGGTCCTCCCACTTAGCTGAGTTGAAATACTAGAAGCACTTCCGCTTAGGTGGCTTCCGAGGCGGCACCGGAGCGATAAGACAGGTTACAGAAATAAGATTGTGATCGGAGGAGCCCAACAGAGAGAATAGCTTCACAGATTAAGCAGAAGGGTTAGTAGTTAGGAAAAGTTCAGATGTTGGGCGTGTCTCCAAGGCAGTCAGGAACACAAATAGGGCGCTGCATCAGTATTTGCACCTACCTGTATGTAAAGCAAAATAATGCTGCTGTCTTGACGAATCTTTTCACACAACGTGGACAAAAACTCCATCTCTTCTGCTTCATAGGGTGAGGCTTTCATCGCACAGCTGGCCTGAACCATTGCCTGGAAAATTGAAGGGTAAAACTTTAAATCTCTGTGGCAAGAAAATATATGTCTAACTGTAAAGCTATCACAAACTATCTCATTGATAAATTTGGCTGAAAAATCTAATCATCTATTAATGCTATCTATTGAACCTAATTTAGGCTGAAAAGGAGTTTTTTTTGACATATGAGGTGGGGCATATACATGAAATTCGATTATAAATTTCTTAATATCTGCTTCTTTCTTTACTTGTTGGACGTACACTAAATCCTCTGGTTTGACAAAAAAATGTATCTTTTATCAAGGCTATTCTATTGTGGTACCAATTCTTCATCCATTCATTGCAATGGGCAAGGCAGAACTCTATACTGGCTTCTGTCCATAAATCTCATCTTTGTACACTACAATTTTATCACTCTCTCATCTTCTTTCCCTCTAAAATACAGTAACCTCTCTAATCTGATGAGTAGTATTTCTTTGATGAATAATATTCTACTAAAACCCAAAATTACCCCACCAAAAGATTCAATCACATACATATAATAAAGCCTGATTGTTACTGAGGGACAAGTTTGTTGCAGATTAATATTCAATTATGCACATTTGACACAATAAGCAATACAGTAAACTCTTCATGCTCGCGGGTTTCAGGCTCGTGGATTTGATTTCTCGCGGTTTTTCAACCCTTGGGATAAATAATAATAAATAATTAAATATAGTTAAAAAATACGAAAAATAAGGAGTTTAAATGGCGCGCACAAACATGTTTGTGCATACAGCCGCGAGAGGGCCGCCACTCTGCCAGTTCCCACCAGGGCCCGGACCCAGCAATGGAGGTGGTATCTCCAGCTATCACCCGCTCTCCTACTGTGGATATGTGAATATCACAGCACAGTCACATGTATAACGTACAGGGAGGTCCCGAAGATACGAGCAGTTAGGTTCCACCTGGCATACTCGTAAAGCGAAATCTCGTATAACGAAACACATAACTAATGGTAAAATATAGGTTTGGTTCCAGGACCCCATCAATTAAAAAAACAAAAAAAACACCATGTTTTTCAAGCTAAAATAAACTATAGCAAACACAACAAACACACAGCGTCTATATTACCTACACTGTACTACCTATTCTGTAGAAAAAACATTCTGAAAGAGAAAATAGCACACAAAATAACATAACTGCACATTAATTAAACATAAAACATAAATGATGTCATCAAGCTCATCATCAGTCACCAGCCAATGATAAACTGTTTTTAAAACTTCTTGACCAATCACAAGTCAGCGAGACATATTTCCGGGCAAGAATGGCATGCCAGACTGCCTCTCTCTGCCTTCTGTCCTCGTCATCTCAAACTAATTCTCGTTTTATTTGGAATGCTTGCGTTTTAAGGAGTTTTAATGTATCAGATAGTAAGATATATAAGTAAGGAGCCTGTGTTGCTAGTGTTTTGGTGGTAGAAGGTGTGTATGTGGGTTGAAATAGTGAATATTCGTGTCATGGGGCGGCCCCACGGCAAGAATTTTTCTCCATCACTCTGCCCCGCCAGTCGCGCCTCATCATAACATCTTTAAATCACCCTTATTTAAGGTGAAACACGGTGCTACATTGATATAGATAATGACACGTGTATATAACATCTCACCATAATCACTAAGTTGTATGATAATGAGTAATAAGACGTTTAATCCTGCCCAAACCTACCGTGGCGGCTCCAGCGGCGCCACCACTCAAAACTTTTGAGTAAGAACCCGCCGTCATCCGCCTCACCTGTGCCTTCCTGAAGACAGTCAGCTCCCACGCCTGTGATAGCACCATAGGATATCACCAGGGATCATAGGATTCCTCAAGGGGTTCTCGCTCCCCTACTAAATATTACCAAAGACATCTATCTCCCTTGGTCTAATGGTGTTGATATCCACCTCACGGGCTTCATGGGCTTCATGGGCCGGCTCATGCTGCTGCTGCTGCTGCTGCCAAAGGCCGCGCTGCCAGACGTGGATGAGTCCCTTGCTTGTATTTCATCTCTTTTCTCATATATATGAATAATATCCATCCAAATGCAATCATATGTCTACATTCACCTAGAGAAATTATATTTCATAGCATACCAAACAATAATAAGCGAGCCTGGAGACTTCCTACCTCTGCTAATACCAGTCTCGAGCAGTCGTTGGTCAGTCTGCACGTTATTTTCAGATTGATTATCGTACAACCTTAGGTAAAATCATATATGTAGTCAGTAAATGTTTATAATTTTAGTAAATAACTTGTAATTTACTTTAGTAAATAACTTGGTAATTTTACTCACCCCAGTTTGAATGTCGTAACATTGGATTTTCGATCTCGTATATTGAAAATAGACCCTAATTTACACATTTCGTATCATCGGATTCTCGTATATCGAATGCTCGTATAACGGGACCTCCCTGTAATACCAATCACATATATTTCCCAAACCTTATGTTCACATGCTATGTTAGGTAGCAACACTGTACTCTAACAGGGGCAGCACTGTGCTCCTCCCAGGCATCATACGCCGCCTTGGGCAGTCGAGCGCTCTCCGTTGAGCTGATCACACCACACCGACACGCCTGTCGGTAGCTCTCTCTGTATTTCCCCGTTGTACCCTAAGAATAAACCCTAAGGAAGAAACCCTTGTTTCCTTTAAAGAACTAACGAACACTCATCACTGCATTCTTAACCCACACCTACCACCTAGATACTACCTGCCCTTACTACCGTATCCAGCAAGCCTCCCTCGGCTTGCCCCGCCCGGCGCCCTACTGTCTTCTCATGACAACAAGCCGTAATCCGCCTCACCTGTGCCTTCCTGAAGAAGACAGGTCAGCTACCACGCCTGTGATAGCATCATAGGATATCACCAGGGATCATAGAGTTCCTCAAGGGGTCCTTGCAGCCCTATTAACTACCAAGGAGATCTCCTTGGTGTTTATCTCCGCCATCATGATGATGCTGCTGCGGCTGCGCTGCCAGATGTGGATGAGACGCGTTGCTTGTATTTTCATCTCTTTACTCATATATATGAATAATAGCCATTAAAATGGATTATATGTCTACATTCACCTAGAATATTTTTATTTCATAGGATACCAAGCAGTAATGAGCAAGCCTGGAGACTTACTACCTCTCTTAATACCAGTCCCGAGCAGTTGTGGGCAAGCGTGCAGGTTTACCACCAAATCTACCACCTACCCGCGCTGTGGGTGTTCTATATTTGCTTTTTAACTGCATTACTTACCTTGATTTCTTCGTTTATGCTTTAACCCTTTCACGCACAAAAAGTTTAATAAGTTTTTCCGTCCACTGCAACATCCGTCTTATGCTCCCTAAGGGGCCTCGCAAAATGGCCAGACTGTGCGGCGAATAATTTTTTTATGTTATCAATTTCACCAACGTGTATTCTTTTTTCCTGGCATTATTATATATCATTGGTTTTGCAAGAGATTATTCTGCCTTATAAAAGAAAAAAATAACAAGAAATGCAAATAAATGGCGGAATTTACCGACTCCGAAAAAATATTGAGTAAAGAGAAATAAGAAATACTTACGTTCACCACTTCGTAGCTCGAAACTTCCTGAGTCAACTTTTTATGGTTTATATGCCAATAAAAGCGGATTTTTATGAGGATTCCAACGCTACCATTATAATTTTCATATGGCCATTATGGCCAGCTCGGGACACGTTTTAAAGGAACGACAATCCGTGCGCACAGGCTGCCTGGTGAGTGGAAACTGACACACAAACCCTTATCATTTCACATCCACTCACATGAGAGTTGACAATTAGTTTATTTTATAGGTCTAGGTTGGATCTTTGAAGCAGAAAAATTTGATGCAATTCTGATAAATACTTTATTTTTGGCGAATTTTTAACTGTTTTTTGACGCAATTCGCGTCAAAAGCTCAGATTGCAGACGGGCCCGTTTTGACGCAATCGCGTCACCGTGCGTGAAAGGGTTGATATGCATTATAATTAATCATTCATAATCATTAAGCTGTTATGCATAAGGGGGGAGGATTATGGCCTAGGTGTAGAGGACCAAAGACGGAAGGACAACGACAACAAAACACTCGTAAGTATCGATCGGTACCAAATGTTTACCTTTATACAGTAGTGTACCCTATTACTAATCATTAATACACCTGTAATATACAATTTATACTATTTTGCATTATTTGCATCCATAATTATCATTATCATTATCATTCAAGCAACAAAATCCATTTTCTTTATACCGTAAGCCTAATTCGTGGCGGGAGGGGTAACTAATGTCATGCTCGCGGATTTACGATACTCGGGGGTGTCTCTGTTCCTTAAACCCTGCGAGCATGAAGGGTTTACTGTACTGTAAAAATTCTGTTTTCCTATGAGAAAGATGCTCTTTAAGCATCCATCTGTATAGTAGTAGCTTATCAGAGGGTAGAGAGAGTTGACGCTTTGTCAGTTGGTGACATCATTGTGGCGTTTACCATATATGTACAGTCAAACCTCGATATAACGGACCTCGATGTAACGGACTTCGGATATAACGGACTCCATTTGCGTGACTTTTTTTTTTTTTTTTTGCATATTAGACAGCTTATCACCGCTCGAATTGTCAACTCAACATAATTGTATTATTTTCTCATTTTACTTTGGAATGCTTGGGTTTTAAGGAGTTTTGATGTATCACGTATTAAGATATATAAGGAAGGAGCCTGTATTGCTATTGATTTAGTGGTAGAAGGTGTGTATTGTTTAAAATAGTGATTATTAGTGTTATGGCGTGGCCGCTACTACGTCTCCCTGTCACCTCAACACCCTAAATCACCCTTATCTAAGGTGACACGCAGTGCTACACTGACCTAAATAGTGACACGTATATAGAACTGCACTTCACAACCATATAATATATATAATAATGAACATTAGTCATGATAATATGCAATACCTTTGACAGCCACGATTGTGTCTGGCTTGTTGTTCGTTTACCTTTCTCTAGAGCTTGAGCTTGACTAGCTACACGGTCTGGTTGTGTTTGTGATTATTTCTCATTTATTTCACGTGTAGGAGCGGACCAAATTCAGCACGTAGTGCCAGTCACTGTTTACCTCCCAACATAGCTACACAGTCTGGTTTTGTTTGTGATTATTTCTCATTTATTTCACAATTTTTCCGTTTTTATCATATATTTTTCCACCCTTGGGAAAATACCCTCGCTATAACGGACAATCGGCTTTAACGGACCACTCCTCCCCCCCTTTAGTCCGTTATATCGAGGTTTGACTGTACAGTAAGCCCTCACTTTAACGAAACAATTGGGGGAAGGAGGTTACGTTATATCCAAAAATACGTTATAGAAGAGGGATCAAAATGTTTCGCATATAACAAACTTTGTTTGTTATATGAGGTGAAAATTCGCGATTTCCCACCATTTCCGTGTATAATAAACTTTGTTCGTTACATTAGATGAAAGTTCATATACTTACGTACATGCAGCCATCACAAATACTACACGCATACAGGGAAATTACATGTTCAGCAGGCGTGTACATGTTCGGCCAGCCCATCACCAAACCGAACCTCATATTTACCGAACCTATTTGATAAATTCCTGTATATACAGTACCCTCCCGCGTTTCACGCTATCCGAGTTTCACGATCCTCGAGTTTCGGGCCGAGTCCTAAATTCTTACCATCCTGACTTTCGTGCATTATCTCACCGAGTTTCGCGCTGCTTCGTACATTTTTTTCGTTCTTTCTTTGCCTATAGCGCCATTAGGCAGTGACCTCCAGGGGTGGGATGGTGGGCCCTGGAGGTTCACTCGAGGGCTGTGATGGTTGGCCCTCGCCCATGGTAGCACAGGCAGGATTGTTATAGTGACGCCTGTGATTAGAGGCTCATGCCGCCCTCCTGTGTCCTCCGAAGCACTCGCAATCAAAGGTAGAGTTAATGGGCAGCATGTGGGTGTTCTTAGGCCACTCGATGGTGCAGAGAAAGATTTTAAGTGGATTTTACAGCCCTCATCAAGGATCGAACTTGGGCCACCGAGAATGCACCTCGGAGACGCTAACCACTCTGCTACCGCTTCCCCTAAGAGACGTACGGGACACGTCTTCCTACCGTTGGCGTCACGCTGCCTTAGACCAGGTTGCCAGACCTGCCTCTTGAATACCTCGAATAGCCGTATTTTATGGCTTATAAGACACTAAGACGCTGCATCTTGGAAGACGCACCCTGATTTTGAAAAGAAATGGAAAAAGAAAAAAAAATACAGATTTTCTATTAAAATCTACAGATTATCTCGGTGGGCTTCTTCTTCTTCTTGGGACCTCTACCGCTTAGTATCGCTTCGTATAGGTCCTCTCCTCTAGTGTTGGCCAAAGCCACCACCCGGGATGCAGGTCACAAACCCCACGCTAACACCCGGTACCCATTCACTGCTGGGTGGACAGGGATTCAGTTTTTTTTAAGGAAACAGCCCATCTATTTCCGCTCCGCCCGGGGATCGATAGCAGACGATAGATGGCGCTGTTGGCGGCAATCTGCCCAGCCTCAAGCGCGGAACGTAAACATCACAGCGTGAGGACTGATTAGTTGATTTGAATGTCTTATGGTATTTGAAATACTTGTAACTGGTACTACTGTACTGAGGAAGTTATTTCAACAAACTCTCCACATATATGTACATTCATTACTTTTGTCATCTATTCTATCCACACCACAACCACACCTCAGACAACCAGAGGCAAGCTAGCAGCCATCTTTGTAGTAGCTGTTGGTGGAATAGCACGTCCGACCGACGTGGGTCCAGCTTACGTACATCCTCCCCACGGTCCCTTTACCTTATACCTACCCGGATAACCTGATGTAAAAATATCCTTCCCCTAGTCTAGAGGGCTCCACATAGCACAACCAACAATCATGTGGGTGAAAATAGAAGAAGCAACATAACTGGACCTGAGATTCTTCTCTTGTTGAGAGAGCATGCATGCTAACCTTTTACTTAGCATCCAGATTGATCTCCTACTTGTTGAGAGAGCATGCTAACCTTTAACTTAGCATCCAAATTGATCTCCTACCTGCTATGTATAGGAAGTGAAGAACATTAATTAAGTGTGAAGGAAGTACATAACAACTCACTTGAAGGGGCTTATGTATGGGAGCATGGTGAAGGTGGGAATGATGCAGATGGTTGAGTACCGCAACTAGGAAGACATACGCATGTTGTCTTATCCCCAATGGGCAGTCAGCCTTAGCATGGGAAGCCAACACTGCCAGCACCTTCTCTTGAACCAAGTATTCCATGCACGGGCTGAGAGGGCCCACCATACCCTGCTCCCGTTCCTCTGCCACAAGTGCCTGCATGAAGAGTTTACACATTTCATTAAATCTTGAAATTCTGGTACACTTGGACCATTTTACTCCATACCTAAAATGCATGTGATTCTACAATTACACATACATATACATACATATCATACATATGTAATATTACAGTATACTCACGATGATACAAGCAGATATGTTCCATGTAGCTCATATATCAAATATTTCATAATATACATTCTCATATATCAAATTTTCATATGATAAAGGCATTAATTAATACATGGGCTTAATGGGGATATGTTCCTTGACCGCTGACAAACTGATTAAGGCACGACCACTTCCAAGTAATAATAGTTGCCTGACACCTCGGTGAGAGTTATTTTCAGTGTTTACTCAGGAGGATCACTGGTATGTTTAGCTATTTTTGTCTTCAGCAGTAAAAATGGCCTTGTTTTTCAAATTATTCAACAGAATGTTTCAAACCTTGAGCCAGAAAATTTGACAGGTGACGACGTTCAGGGTGAGGAGTTGAGAGCATAGCACTACACGGTGGGAGTGGAAGCACGGACACTGCAGCAGAAAGTGTTCAATAGTCTCAGAGACGTTCCTGCACCAGGAGCAGTGGGGGTCAGGGGACTAACGGAGACGGTGCAGGTGAACCGTGTCGTGTGCCCAAATGTAAACAATACGACCGCTGAGCATGCTGCCACCTGGCGGGAGGCGCGGACACTGACCAGGGGTGACAGGAGACGCTCGGACCGCCGGGCAACTTTGTCCATTTACGGACTGGACCAGGCATTTGTCCGGGACTCTGACATATCCCCGGACCTCGGATTTTGACCGGCAAATCCGATATCCGGGAAATGGAAGTCAGGGAAAACGAGGGTTAAGTGTACAACTTTATAGGCCCCATCATTTCTGTAAAATAGTTCATGAAGGAAAATTACCCAATTAACCCTTTCACATCACCATTGTCATTCACTTTTTGTTGTCCCGCGTAAACCCATTGTCACCCGAAATGTCACGCGCGGGAAAAAAGTTGTACTTCCACCGCGTCTAGAAACTAAACTATCAAAGGTATCGAGTTCAATTATGTTTCGTTTTTAAGCTAAGATCATTTCCTATATCATACAATGTTCAAAAAATACGCTAGCGTGAAAATAATTTACAAAACCTAGAGTTAGAAGTGAAAAAAAAAAAAAAAATAACACCTTGCGGCAAAAAATAATATGCCAAAAATCAACTTATCATCATAGAAGATTTTTCTACATTCCATGACATAGCTGAATAAATTTCCTTTCCAATGAAGTATAATATATTGTAATTCGCTAAAAAATAAAGCCATACAACGAAGTGAAAGATAGCGTAAAGTTTTTTTTTTAATAAATATATTGTATAATATAATATTATACAATATTATATTTTACAAAATATTTTAATATAATATATTGTAATTCGCTCCAACGGTCAAGTGAATCTCACGTCAACTGCGCACTTTTTAAGATTTTTAATAAATATTTTAAAATATTATTTTTGGATGACGCTCAAAGACGTCATTTGTACGTATGGCCTACACGTACCGGATGACGCTCAAAGGCGTCATTTGTACGTATGGCCTACACGTACCGGATGACGCTCAAAGACATCATTTGTACGTATGGCCTACACATACCGGATGACGCTCAAAGGCGTCATTTGTACGTATGGCCTACACGTACCGGATGACGCTCAAAGGCGTCATTTGTACGTATGGCCTACACGTACCGGATGACGCTCAAAGGCGTCATTTGTACGTATGGCCTACACGTACCGGATGACGCTCAAAGGCGTCATTTGTACGTATGGCCTACACGTACCGGATGACGCTCAAAGACATCATTTGTACGTATGGCCTACACATACCGGATGATGCTCAAAGGCGTCATTTGTACGTGAAAGGGTTAAGTGTGTGATTAGATATTAATGGTAAAGGTGGGTGAGACAACAGTACCTTGAGCATCTGTAGCAAATATCGGGGGACATGGGTTTCCTCGACAGCTGGCATCTGGCCCTCTGCATGCTGGCACCGCTGACAAACAATGGAGAGTTGTGTCCAATGGAAACGAAGATCCTCCACATGGGGACATGGTGGTGCTACCTGCAACACAAAAGTAGCTGGTTGCAATTAACAAAACTTGAATGGGTGAAACACTAAGTAGGCTAAATACGATGAGTTAAGTCAGAGAATAAATTTTATAACATATTTTATAACAATGTTTATAACACTTTTTACTCATAATTGATATTTACAGCAATTATGAAATCAAGTGTAAAATAAAACATGTGTTCTCGTACATAAACTTCTCCTGAATACGATGGTACTTTTAGTTTTTACATAAAAAGCGATAGAGAAAAGGGAGGATATGTTTAAATATGTTGCATCTCGACGACGGGTGCGCTAGAGGGAGGAAGGGAGGGAAGCAGTTGGTGTGCCCTCACTCCCTACTTCTGGCGCACCTGTCAAGATGCAACATATTCAAACATATCCTTCCTTTTCTTTTCTTTATCGCTTTTTATGTAAAAGCTCAGGACATGCACTGCCACTGAGGCCGTGTGAGTGTGTATGAGATGAAGGATACATGCCAGAAGTCACCAGTGAGGTAGCAATTTTCTCGTAAATATTGTAATAATCGATGTATTACATGCCCAATACATACCGTAAGGTCGTTTGAATCATGGGGGGATCTTTCCATGCTCATAAAAAAAAAACTATACAGCGAATTTCAATGTAATACTCCGCATTTGGACTCTCTAAGAGCATATGCAGCTGAGAAATAGTTTTTCTTAATTTTTCGTTTTTGACCGATTTTTTTTTTCCACGCTGAAAAAAAATTCCCTGTAGAAGTTCAGAAGTCAGTGATTCAAATCTAACTGATGCTGCCTTCCCACACAGATACAGTGACGTCAGTTTGCATTATTGACTAACATGCTTCACCCTCAAGACCACCATTCTTTTTTCGCCATAATAATGCAAATTCATATTTGAGTGTTCACAATATTTTGACAAGCATTGTACACACCACATCAGCAGCTGCCTGCAGAGCATCCGAGAGGTGGGAGAACATGGCAGGGTTGTGCTTGCTGGGGCGGCGGCTGACTTGACACAGTGCTTCATTCAGCACAAAGCTGAAGATTTCTGTGCAGGACATGGGTTGGGGGGCCGGCACGGCACTCCTTCCCTAGTCGCCCACCAGTGCCATGTCCTGTCAAAAGTAAAATATTAATAGTCCATTTTCTATCATTACATTCAAAGGGCTCTAAGATATGAAATCTTATTCTTTTTAGTACTACATTTAGTTTTCAAAGGTCTTGTGGCAAACAGCATACTAGTACGAGATCATATTATAATGTTGGCTTTTGAAAAACTAAACACGCTATGTCATTTTTATGCCAGTCCAGGCTTTTGAGGTGAGGTGTACCTACCATGATAAGTTTAGGCAAGTCATTATACAATAATAATGCAATCCTAGAAATCAAACTATACAGTGATCAATTGTTTATCAATCATATCATAACATGTTACCACCACTGGTTATTATTGGTTATTACTAGTTATAACAAATTGATCCTAACCTAACCTAACCTTAATATTGTAACGAAGCGAAGCGGGGGGGTGTCATCCACCACCCTCAACTTCGTCACACACTACCGGCTCGGGGCTATGGAGGGAACGGGAAGGACTGAAGGGAAACCCTTTAGTGCTGTGCACACTATAGTATCCACTGTACATTATTTACAAGGCACGCAGGCCAGCAATTCCCGCGAGTCACTTTCTCTGTCGCCCGCGTATTACTACTAGGCACTGCTATCCCAAGGTAATTATGGAGGAGAGTTTCACGTTCGTTTTCAGAGACACCAACTACTTTTTCTTGGCCTACAATAGGTGCTTGTTCTAATGGTGCTAGTTTTATTTTGCGCAAACCACAAAAAAAAAAAAAAAAAAAAAAAAAAAAAAAAAATGAAACCTAACCTAGCCTTGTTTTAATGAAACCTAACCTAACCTAACCTAACCCAACCTAACCTAACCTACCTAACCCAACCTAACCTAACCTAACCTTACAGGTTTTAAAGAAACCTAACCTAACCTTAACCACAAAATATAATTTTTTTTTTTTTTTTGGGGTTTGCGCAAAATAAAACTAGCACCATTAGAACAAGCACCGGAAATACTTTGGAACTCATCCTTCCGGCTTTGACTGAAATGAACTACCGCACTGTATTGTATGCTTATTGTACTTCACATCTGTAAAGGTTCCAGCGTGCGCTCAGCCTTGGTTAACCCACACGGCCGCTATGAAATATGAGGTGCCTCAAAAAATTCTAAGTCCAGTTAGGTTAGGTATACTTTGTGGTTAAGGTTAGGTTAGGTTAGGTTAGGTATACTTTGTGGTTAAGGTTAGGTATACTTTGTGGTTAAGGTTAGGTATACTTTGTGGTTAAGGTTAGGTATACTTTGTGGTTAAGGTTAGGTTAGGTTAGGTATACTTTGTGCGTTTGTGTTTCTCACGTATTTCACAGTGCGAAAAATGTTTGTGTCCAATAATGAAATAGGTTTTATTCTTCCTTTTCATCTCTTACCAGTGGAACTGTCACCGAAAATTTCTACGTCGGCGAGGGTTCTCGGTTGGCGTTTCGGTGAGTTCCTATTGGCGACATTTCCATAAACCCACTTTTACCGGTTTGTTATATATCCAGTGGTTACAGTCGAAAATTATCGTGGAAAAACTCTCGTGTGTCACAGTGTCACGGCGGGGTGTAACAGTTCGCGGCGTGGGTCGGTGAGTGCATTTCTAGAATTGTACCCTAATTTTGATACTTCACTTTCTTCTCCATTCAGTTCTGTATTTCCGTGGCGCGCACCGCGACCCCCTGGCTGCCTGGCTACCGCTGACTCCTGACCCTACGCCTCCTTGACCTGACTCGTCCAACCTGTCTGTCCCAACACAACTCTGTTTGGTCGTAAGTGTTTGTTACTGGCATGGCAACTCATTCTCAGACCTCACTTGCCTCCGTTGTGGGTATTCAAATGAGGCTGGTGTGTTGCTGCGGCTGTGAGGAGCGTGAGGAGCGTGACAGCAGGTGGTGAGCATCAGTGTACTCCACAAGGAGGCCTACGTCTATTTGTGTCACTCTTATTTAAAGTAGCAATATCTATCCTGCATGTGTCAGCCATACTAACAATGATTTAAAGAACACGTTAACTTGCCTCAGGAGCACGTTCAATATCAAGAACCACCGTAATGACCACGTTAATCACTGACACATAGCAATGAGTGGTGGGGGGTTTCGTCTGCTACGTGGACGAGCCTGGATCTTGATCTTAATATTTTTTCATAGTAGGTTTTCCTAGTAGGTTTTCCTAGGATCTCTTTAAAAAGAGGGTACCGCCTTCATAGGCCCTATGTTAAACGCTACTGGGCGCCATCTTAGTGCCAGGGTCTCTCCGTTCACCCAAGACCCGGAGAAGTTCTCATGGATTGACCCCGCAGTATATCATGTTATACATGTATAAAAGGATATACTGTTATCTTCGAAAATGTTTGTTCTATAAGATTATAGGCGTATTTTGTAGTGTCCTTTCGGAGTAAAATTATACTTATTTAAGCTCCGCCCCTGCTTGCCATCACAAAATACGATTGTAGCGCTGCCAGACGCTTCTACAGACGGAGCCGAAGGAAAATGTATCGTACATTCACTGGGAGAGCCAGACAGACCTCGCTCTCACAACCTTAAAGTAATCGTCCAGACCATTTCATCATTCCTGATTTAATGCAATCAAATCATAGCCATTGACGAGTATATCAACAATACGTCGTCACTTTTTGTATCCAGTCAGCCGTTTTTAAATAATCCGCAATCAAAATCTGCAAATTCCCCGAGTTCTCAAAACGCACTCAAGATTTGCAGACGCTCAGGCTCAGGCTCCGTGACGTACCATCAGGGAGGATCCTCTTCCCGCGCTGATCAGAGGCACGTAAACACAGAGATAAATATAATAGTACTTGAAGATATTTGGGTGTTTCTGATAGATTTGTTTTGCTATATGCCACATGCATGCATCCTTTATGGGTGCAGCAAGACAGCTGTGCCTTTCGAGAAAAGTTTGCACACGGAAAGGAGTGGCGTGTGTAGGAGTGGAGTGGCGGAGTGGCGTGTGGTGATTCACGCCTATAGTGTGTTGGGGCGAACAGTTGTGTTGAGAAACGGTGTGTAGTGAGGGTAGCGATGGACCACCACGACTGTGAGGCTTTGCCTCTTAACAAGACCAAGTAAACCAAGTAAACCAGGTGTGGAGTGGGCGTGGGAGTGCCCTGTGGTGAGAGACCCTGTAGTGGTGTGGCTGTCACACTTTCTGCCTTCCCGCCCGCATATTTTCCAACTCTATGCTGTAGTTAATGCTAGTATGTGGTTTCCGAGTAATGACGTTTGACTGTAGCTCCAAAACTAACCATAGGATTTTCTCGAAAGTACCTTCATTGTGATTCCCACACACACATGGTTTAACCTTATTTACCAATCCATGTTTTGGAGAAGTGCCAGGTCCTCCTGCTGAACCTCAGGCTCTGCTAACACCTGTTAATTCACCTCGTACTCGGGCTCAAACATATAGGATCCCATGACAATCTGAGGTTCGTTTTCCTCATAGTATACGCGACCAGCGTCATTTCTTTCGGTGTCAGATTGAGCATCGTACTCTAAATCTGTCACAGCGACAGATTCACTGTCTGACACCGAAGTACAATCGCTCATCATAACATTTGCCGACAGGTGTCAGACAGAGTGTCTGCGGGCGTCCCTGTTCTGACGTCATCAATAACAGTCGTAGCCCTGTTGGAGGGAAGATTTTTTTTTCGCGCGCTTTTTTACAAAAGTCGTGTTTTTACGGAAATGAAGCCTGGAAATCAATTATTTTTGGTGGATTAGGTGTTTTGAATGTACATTCAACATAATTAGGCAAAAAAAAAATGGGTCTGGACGACTACTTTAAATGGGGTGTGAAATGAATGAGGCACTTGAAAGGACAGGAAGAGAATATATAGATGATGTTGCTGCTGTGATGAGATATATATATGTACCGTAGACGGAGATTGACGCAGTGAAAGTGTGTGACAAGAGTTTTTGGAGAGAATGTGGTGTATGAGAAATAAAAAAAATAGCAGTACTGTATGCTTGTATGTAGTCTTGCTTGTTATTTTTTCCCTTTTGTTTGGTTGTTTGTGTTTTCTTTTCTCTACAAGAACAGCAGATTTCAATGGGTGGCCCATGAAGATAGGAAAACCTACCTTGAATAATAGAGTAGCGATTAGTTAACGCTAATTTATGCATGGTACTACTGCATTTATCAGAAAACGAAATATATCAATGGAAAGCTAATAAAATTCTGTTTCTATTGATATAGTCCATGCTATACGTTGTCCCACAAAGTTTTACGTGACGAGTTTAAAGGCCTCTTCCATTTGTGCCCAAGTTGCATGAACCAGTTCTTTCGGTTCAGGGTTGGGTTCGCGTGTCACAAATGGAACGCAAAAACCCCGTTTTTTGTTTACAAACTGGTGGGGTTGGAACACAGAAGGGCTGGGGGCGCGGCTGATTTTTATGGAGATTAACCCTTAATTACAGGAGTGACGGGACGAGGCATGCCTGCCGGAGTCACAACTCCCCGCCTCGGGGACACTGAGATGTGGGGGAAGATGAGGGTTGCACACACCCCACCCCCCCCCCAAATTACACAAAAGTAAACCGGGGGGCGGTGTAATGAAAAATGAAACTTTTTGAAAAAGAGTGAACGAGAAAACAAACAAATGTGTAAAGTGTGGCATCAGGGTTCCCTGAGGGGTGGCTTTACCAAAAACCCCGTCCACATACCACTCACCACCGTGGGGTTTTGCCGTCGAACAGGGTTGTCACTAAAAAGTGGCAGTGGGACACGTGCCGACGAGCAAAATTTAACCGGGGCGCTGCCCCCCAAACTTTAAAGGTTTTAATTTTGGGGGGGCATGCCCGCACCACGGGTCAGGCCAAAAACATGCTTCAATTTATCGGATTTTTCACATCTAGATTTTTTTGCTTTTGTATATCCCGTAAAACCATCAGAACCAAAAAAGTCAGCTGATTACGAAATGTGATAAAAAATTAAAGGAGAAATTCGGGAAATTGCGCGAGTAAAGAAAAAAAAGTGAGAAAAATGTTTATACACTATTTTTTTGTAATTTTTTAGAATACACAAAAAGGTTTTCGTATATTTTCTGTTATGTAGCAGAAATGTGTCATGAAGATGATATTTTTGGGTCAGTTTTTCAAAAACCCCCTTGGGTTTTTCATAATTTCGAGTGAGAGTAAACGAATGCGAAAAAAGATTCACTTTGAAACGGAAGCGCGCGACCCCCGAACAAAAACCGTCGGTGGAACCCCCCGGGGAAGGCGTTTCCCGTCGGCAAGCACCGGGTGGGAGTGGTGGGTGGGGGGGGCTTAAAACGTAGTCCACAGGTGGGTGGTGCCTGTTGGGGCGTTGGGCCCTTCCTTTGGCTGGGCGGGGTGGCCCCCAGGCCGCGTTGTCCCGTGTCGTGCCTGAACCATGTGAGGGGGGCGCGGGTGGGCCTTTCCCTGATGGTGGTGCGCCCCATGCCGTCCAGCCGCACCAAGTCTGCCTGGGTGCCGTAGTCTCCAGGACAGTGTGCGCGATCCAGCGCCACGGCCGGGGTTTTAGCATGGGGGCCCTGGGCGGGCGGAGGGGCTCGGGGTTTTGTGGGCGTTGGCATGAGGAAGTCGCCGCCCCAGAGGGGGCCCTGGCCCGTTCGGCTCCCGCAGCAGCCAAGCCCATCGCTCGCTCACCTCATGAGCGACGGCCACAGGTATGGCGCCCGCAGCTGGTCTTTTGATGCTGGGCGGGAGGTTCAGACCCTGCGGAGGGGTTTTGAGGTACGAAAGATCCCCCATGCAGCGGCGTGGTGTCCGGGGAGCCTTTCCCGGCCAGTGTTCCCGGTAGAAAATTTGGGTAATGCCCATATTCGGGAGAGTAGTAGGAGAATTTTTATCATAAAAATTCCCCGAGTATGTCTTGTCAGTTTTTAATTTTTCTCTTTTTTTCCGGGGACTCTCGCCTTTAAACCCCCATTTTTTCTATCTTTTTTCCTTTTCCCCCTTTTTCCCTTTCCTCTTTCCATTCCCCCCCCCCCGACACCCCGTAGCGGGGCAAGTTCCGTGTGAAAATTTATTCTGCGACGTGAAAAAACAATGATTTCAGATCTTGTACTTTCCCCAACTTTTGGGGAGACAAAGTTTCCTCCAGATTTTTTAAGCTTTAAAAATAATCCCCCCGTTATCGGTTAGTTAATAGGACGGTTAGAAAAGATACACGCTAAAAGAAAACCTCCCAAAATTTTTCTAGCTCCAATTTCTATTTTACCACTTAAAAATGGTTCGGACATTTGACGTGAAAAAGTATAAACCCCCTTCGGGTATTAGTTAAGCATTTAAATCTTCTATATCAAAGAAAGGTCTTATTAAAAGCCAGGGTCTTAGGGGGCTTTGTACGGGGTTTCATTATTAAATAGCTTTTTGGGGATTAAAAGCTATCATTTGAGGTCACGTCAGATCTTTAAACAATTCCATTTTCCCGAAGGCAAACCCGGGAGAGTATTCGCTTCGCTTCGTTGTGGTAAGACATTTACCCCCCTCGCCCCGTTTCTTTTTTCTTTATTATTATTTTATATATTTCTTCCTCCTATATATGGGGACTTTCGTGTCACAAGTAGAAGGTTGCCCATTTTAAAAGGTTATTAACGAGATTAGTCTCTCGCTGTTGAGGCCGTCTGTCTTTTCAAACCCAATGGTTATGGAAAACACACAAATTTCTTACCCTCACATTTTTTTACAAATTATTTTCCATGTGTAATTAAAAAATTTTAAGGGGATTTTCCCCTAGTGTAGGAAAAATTAACGAATAGGACAGTGGGGAGAGTTTGGCCCTAAGAGTTTTCTTTACACATAGGAAGAGTTTCCGTATCAGGGTGAAAATTTCTTTTTCTTACACGAGTAGAGTTTTCTCGGTTGGTGTTAACCCTTATTGTGGAATGTTTCAAGCAAGAGACTATTGTCATAGAATAAATAGGATGTTATTTGAAAAAAGTTTTTGGTTTTTAAAAAAACCCGGGTGTTTATTTTTTGGGTTGGAAAGTAATTCCCCCATTTCCAAAAAGATTCGGGCCTACCGATAATTCAACAACCACGATACCAAGATCAATTAAATTAATATTAATAAAACGTCCCCAGGGAGTAATCCAGTGGTTACCGCGGGGCTGGTGGCGCGCCCTTAACCAAATCTTACTTTCCCCTTAAATACATCCCCCTTTTTCATTACTCCCGCAGTGAGACGTGGTCACATTAAAATCACATAGTGAAGTCATAAGATAAGTTTAAATCCTCCCGTCAAGTTGAATTTTTACAAATACCCCCAAGTAATACTTTCAAGTAAAACGTTGCATTTCTAAAAACCCCCCATACAAGTTCCCCCCAAATTTTCCGTCAACACATTGGCACATTGACTGCCGCCCGCGGGCCGTTAGATGGGGGAATGTGCGATGAACCCTCAGCCGCACCCAGGTGTCGAGGAACCCCGGTTTTCCTGGAGGTGAGGTTCGTTCCCCATGCACGACAGCTCCTCGGGATCCCGAACCCCTTTAAACCATCGTCGGAACACCGTGAGGGCGTGATGGTGGGTGGAAGGTCCACTTCGAGCCATCCGGACCCGTCAGCGAGGGCGATATAGGGGGGCCCGTCATTGAAATAAATCCCCACCATTTGCTGGAATGGGTACTCGGGGGCGGGGTGGGCAAGAGGGTTTCGCGGGGGGAGGGGGCGTGCGTATCGCATCCCGCAATTGGCCCCTTTTCTGCTCCACCTCCCGTCAACCCCGGGCCCAGTAGACTGACTGCCCCCCCTGCGTGCATGAGTCCTCCCTTTGGTCCCCCGCATGAAGGTTCGCGAGGATGCACGCCCGGGGCCCGCGGGTATGACCAGCCGGGGTGTTTTCGTCACAGGTGAAAGGGGGACGTTTTCCCCGGGGCAGGAGAGGGGGCCCCGCATCTTGAAGACGGCGGAGGGGAGCGGCCCCCAGTCCTTGTTCACCCCAGCCGTCATTGGCTAGCATTCCCGCAAGAGCCGGTACCCTGTCCCGGGAGCCTTTTCCTCCATTGATGAAGGTCCACAAACCCCCACCTCGTCCTCGGCGCCGCGGCCGGGTGCGGTCATGGCTGCGCATACCAGTCTTTACGTCCGACCTTTGGGCCCACCTGACAGGGTCGGGTTTTCGCGAAAGGCGTCTGCCGCGAGTTAGGTCGCCCTTGATTTTTGTGCGGAAGGTGAAAATTAGGTCTTCTCTTTTAGGGTTTAGGATCAGGGGGGGCTTGCCTTTTGTTCCTTGCTCCGAAAATCCCGAAGGGCCTTGTGGTCTGTGACGAGCGTGGGTTTTTTCAGAAGGGGGGAAAAGGCGTGCCTTTTTAGGCCCAGGCGATGGCAAGCGCTTTCCCTCGAGGTACTGTAGTCCTCCGGCCGCTGTGAGAGTGGTGCCCAGAGCACAAGTTCCCCCCGTCAGGCAGATAGCGGCGATCTCCGAGACACACTGCAGTACTGCTGGGACAAGGAAAACCAATACCCTGGCGACTGTAGTCAGTGAGGACTGCTGTGGGCCGAAACCCTCAAGAAACGCAGCCTCGGCCGCCAACGCCCAATAGTGTTTTGGCGGAGGGAAAAGGCCTCCAAGCTTGTCCCCGTACACGCCTTTCCCCCCGGGGTTTTTGAGTAGCTCCCCGAAGGGCTCCATGAAGGGGCGACCGCCCGGAAGGGGGCGACCCGGGTGACGAGGGCCCAACCATGACCGCACGTCTCAGGGGGGCTGGGCGGGCATCTTGAAGTCGGTTATTTTGTTGACGAGGTCGCGGTTGGTGGTACCCTTCCCAGCCCAGGGGTAGCCGGCAAAGGTGAACCCCCTCCTGCAGAAGCGGAACTTTTCAGGTCGCAGGGGGGGAAACCCCTCTCCAGCACCTCTGGAGAAAATTTTATGGTCCCGGGAAAGGGGCCCCTGCGCTGGTCGTGGAGAGAGTGTGTCCCGCACTTTAGCTCCCGGGGACGTCGGGGAGGGGTCGTCAAAAAGCTTTGGAACGCGTTCCGCGAAAGGCAGTGGCCCATGGGGGTGGGCGGTAGGTAGCGCCCCCCGGGGGTGAGAATGTTTTGAGCTTGGGTCCCTGTCGAGGGGACCGGTGGTAGCCCGAGTATGGTCCCTACGGGCTTAAATGTAGTTTTGGGGACGCTAGAGAGAGACGAAGGGCGGTCTGGTGGTGTGTCTCTCTGAGGGCACGGTTAAGGCGCTGAAAGCGACCCTGCGGGCGGGGCCTTTTGTCCTTTTTTGGCACTACCACCCTTCTGGAGCAATTCGGGGGCCCCCTGCGGGCACCGCCCCGATGATGCCCTTTTTCAACATCGTCGTCCGCGTCTGTACCCCGTCAAAGAAGGGAGCGGGACTGAGGCTGGGACGTGGACTGCGGGGGGCGTGTGTCGGGCCGTAGGGGGACGTGGGAGGGGACCCCTCACTTGTAGCGGCGGCGTCCCATGGCAAACACAATGCGCCCGAAGTGCTCCAAGAACATTTCTCGAGGCGATCGAGTTCTCCTACAAGTTCGTGAGGTGGGATTGGGCGGGGCGTGGAAATTTTGGGGGGGGGGGATGGGCCCCCAGACCAAAATGGTGGGGAAAGGGGCGCGGGAAAAGGTGTGATGGACCAGGCGAAGGGGGCCTTTCATGCTTGAGCGATAGGGAGAGTTGCGCACGCCTTCGGCTTGTGAGACTTTGGTGGAGACAGTCCCCCCGGGGGCCCGACAGGTGAGGTTCCCAGGAGGGCATGCTGCCCCGGCAACGTGGGTGATACCCGGGGTGTAGCCTGGAGCTGACGTTGGGGTATCCGAGGTCCCCCCACAGTAGGGGGACCCGCCACAGACACTTTCCCCCAGTGTCCGCCATGCTGTGTAGGGCACGGGCGCGAGGGCGTGAGACGATCACCACGGGCAGCGACGCCCCCATCTCCCCTCTAAAAGATCACTGCACCGGAGGTAGGGGTGAAGTCGAATGAGGGCGGGCGGACGAGCGCCGCCCCGGGGGGTGGGGCCGACACGGGGCCAGAAGTGCCCCTTTTGGCCGCAACAACGGGTGTCGTGCAAACGCCTGCATGAGCCCACCCCGTAACTCAGATTCACGCGGGGCACCGCCTGCCCTCCCCCCTGGACTCCGCTTGGCGGGTTTTTTCCGCCCCAAGCCGGCGGCGGGGCCCGCTGCCGCCCCCTCGTGGTGGGGAGCCCTGACGGGGGGGGGGTAGTGGTCACCGAAACCCCCCAAATGGTGTAGCTCGACGGTTGGTCACCGCCTTTCGCGGCCCAAAAATTCACAACGCGAATTTTACGAAGCCGAGGCGTGGGAAAACAACGCAAAAAACCCCGTTTTATGTGCGATCACGTAGCCCATCATATTTTTGCTGAGATGTATCCCCTTTAAAGGGGGAGGCACTCAGGGCACCCAAAAGCCGCACATTCGCTTTTGGGGCGGATGGGGGGGATATACGCACACCACTGCACCCCGAGCCCGGTAGAGAGAAGAATTTCCCCCACGCTCCATAATACAAAACGGTAGATCACCCCCCTTTTCACAACGCGATTGCCTCCCGGGGGGAGAGTTGCTGAACACTTGCTTGCCCAGGCGGCGCGAGCGCTGTTGACCCCTGTGTACAAAGGAGGGTAATAAGGTCCGTGGGGTGCGCCAACCCCAGATGGTGGTAGTCTCTACGCTGGGGCCCCCGCCTCAAACGTTGCCGGCGACTGCCCCCGGGCGCTCCCCCGGTCCCGGAGGAGGGGTGGGCGATGCTGCGGGTCGTTTGGAGAGGCGCTGAGTGGTGGTGTGATGCCGGGGTTGGTGTATAACGCGTGGGTGGGGTATGGCGGCAAGTTTGGACACGCGGCTTTCCGCGCGCCGCTACCCGCCCGGGGGGTCTTACGCCGCCCCCGCCTTCCTCCATGAGCCCCCGAGATACTGCGCCCTGGTGGGGTTGGAACACAGAAGGGCTGGGGGCGCGGCGTGAGTTTTTGGAGATTAACCTCTAATTTCAGAGAGTGACAGGACGATGGCAGCCCCGCCCGGGTCACAACTGCCCCCCGGGTGACACTGGATGTGGCGGGAAATGAGGGGTTTCCAACACCCCCACACAA
Organism: Chionoecetes opilio; assembly: GCA_016584305.1. Lineage (NCBI taxonomy): Eukaryota > Metazoa > Arthropoda > Malacostraca > Decapoda > Majidae > Chionoecetes > Chionoecetes opilio. The sequence continues at coordinate 352,521 of JACEEZ010019117.1, read as the reverse complement.
ACATATCAGTGGGGAGGCAAGAAGAGAGAGAGGAGGGGAAGAGAGAGGAGAGAGAGAGAGAGAGAGAGAGAGAGATAAAAGAGAGAGAGGAGGAGAGGAAAGTAAAAAGAGAGAGAGAGAAAGATAACGGAGGAGAGATAAGAGAGAAAAGAGAGAGAGAAAAGAGGAAGGGGAAAAGAGAGAGAGGGGGGAGAGAGAGAGAGAGAAAACGAGAGAGAGAAAATAACGAGAGAGAGAGAAACGAGAGAAGAGATAAGAGAGAGAGAAATAACGAGGAGGGGATAACGAAGAGAGAGAGAGAGAAACGAGAGATAACCAGTAGTGTTTTGTGAAGGGATCATATCAGTTATGATCGCGGGAAAGCATGGCCTCCCCCAGGGGTTTTTAACCGGCCCCTTAAACGGCCCATTCCATTTGTGCCAAGTTTAGAACCAGTTCTTTCAGTTAGGGTTGGGTTTTTGGGTTTAGGGTTGGGTTGCGGTCACAAAAGGGAAAGCAAAAAAACCCCGTTTTTGTTTACAAAAAATACCAGCTGGCGAGGGAATTTTAAAAGAGAGAGGAGAGAGGAGATGACGAGAGAGAGAGATAACGAGAGAGAGGAGAGGAGGGAGGAGAGAGGAGAAGAGAGAAAAGAGAAAGGGGGGAGGGGAGAAAAGGGGGAGGAGAGAGGAGAGAGGAAGAGTAAAAGAGAGAGGAAAAAAAAGAGAGAAACGAGAGAGAGATAACGAGGAGAGGGGAGAGATAACGAGAGAGAGAGAGATAACGAGAGAGAGGAGAGAGAGGAGAGAGAGAGAGAGAGAGAGAGGGGGAGAGAGAGAGAGAGAGAGAGAGAGAGAGAGAGAGAGAGAGGAGAGAGAGAGAGAGAGGAGAGAGAGAAGAGAGAGAAAAGAGAAAATAACGAGAGAGAGATAACGAGAGAGAGATAACGAGAGAGATAACGAGAGAGAGAGATAACGAGGGGGAGAGAGAAAAACGGAGAGAGAGAGATAACGAGAAAAGAGAGATATCGAGAGAGAGATAACGAGAGAGAGATAACGAGAGAGAGATAACGGGGAGGAGAGATAACGAGAGAGATAACAAGAGAGAGAGAGAGATAACGAGAGAGAGATAATGAGAGATAACGAGAGAGAGATAATGAGAGAAAAACGAGAGAGAGAGATAACGAGAGATAAAACCCTCAGCTAGCTGCTATGTGAAGGGATCATATAAAGGGTTAAGATCGCGGGGGAACGCATGGCTCCGCCAGCCATGTATGCCTCTTTTATGCCGTCTGACACCTCTCCGACTCGTGCATGCGGGAAAACCTTCACGATAAGAGAAATAGGCCCAAGGCGACCATTGTTGTTATGAACTGAAAACTCTACCCAAGCTACCCACCTCTCAATGTGAGTAAAAAAGTTCACGGGTTTGCGCATCACTACCCAGCTAACCATCACCGGCGGGCCAAACGTAGGCTGTAGAGCGGCGAACGGCGGCCCCCGGGCGGCAAATTTACCTCCGTCAGCCCTCCGAAGGGCCGCTGGTGATTTTCAGACGGGAAAACTTACTATGTTAAAATTTAATGTACAGAATTTGAAGAATTGAATATTTCTATGTGTAAACATTTGAAACAACAGTATATGATTATCTTGCTGTAGTATTACATAAAGTATGACAAGCAGCGGCAACTTTACGTCAATCCTCCGGAGGCCCGCTGGGCGCTGGTACGTATTGTAAGTGGGAAATATTCATATCATATTATATATATCAACACAGTAATATACATAGTATTCAATATCGGTACCATCATATTATTAGGCCGTTCAAGCTATTAAAAATTGCTATAGAAGTTTTATAATAGTTTATAGAAATTATCATATATCAGTTTATTTCAAATATTTCCAGCTTAATCAGGAACACCCCGAGATACATAGAAATAAGATGAGATACGTACATAGGAAGGAGTTTAATGGAAAAGTTATCAGTTAGTCTATGTGTGTACTAGTATATCATATAAAAAACCATTTTATTAATTAACCGAGCAAAGATTACGGGAAACATGTTTCACAAGGTCAAAATTTTTTCCCTTATTTCTTTTCATTTCCACATATTATCAACACATATCAATACTCATCGGTACCCTAATAAGGAATATGTAGATGATGGAGAATTAACATGGATAATATCATGATTTAGAACAGAATATTTTGAATGCCCTGCTATCAATGCACTAAAACTGCCCGACGTACGATAGCCATTACAAGGGTTAAAAAACCCCTAAAGTGCCTAAATTATCACCCTTAATCAGTCGAAACATAATGAGAACTTAGTTATAACATTTTTCGCTCCTTCATTATATCGAAATAGACTGAATAATATAAATTTTTGCAGTACGACACGTTTTTTTAGGGAATTCCTCGGCAGCGTGTGTCAGTGACTCGGTGAAATCACTTCAAAATCAGTTACTTGGAAAGCGCACAAGGGGGTGGATGTTGTTATGTTGTTCGCCGCAATCAATATCCTTCTACATGGCTTACAGTGTTCCAAAGTACACCAGCATGTATATTAATATAAACCCAATAACGAAAATGTTTTTTTACTTATGAAATAAACAATGTCCGTTTGCAATTATGATCTCCTTTCATGTATTACTGGATAACGACAGGAATATTTATGGTTTTTACTTTCTAAGTATATTGCAAAATATAGTAATGTTTATAAATGTTGAACAGTCCATTAGTCTATTAATCGGCTAATGGGTTGTGCAACACCCCTTAAAACATTACTATATCTGCAATATACTTAGAAAGTATAACCATAAATATTCCTCAATCAGTTAATATAACAGCGGCAAATGGGCAAATGCCCTACGGCGGGCCGCTGGGAGCGGCCCGCCGGTGAGCCTCTGAGCAAATCCCCAGCGGCCCTACGTCGTACACTTCCGTCGGGCCGCCGGTAAGACATACGGAGGGCCTCCGGAGGCCCTCCGTCTTTGTGTTTGCTGGGTACGCGCTTTGCCTCGGACCCAGGTTTTCGTGCGCAAATGGAACGCCTGAACTCTTGGGTTCCGTGAACTGGTTCTTGAAATGTCGCAAATGGAAGAGGCCTTAAGTGAATTTTAAGTTCATGCAAATTTCTTCAGTCTCATAATGACCTTTATTTAATGTGTTTTACTGTGTTTTATGTGATAAGGCGTATTTTGTGCATGCCCTTGCAAGTAAAATTTTACTTATTTAAGCTCCGCCCACTTATTTTTTACTCTTTTGCGTGTACAGAAAACTGAGCAGAGTCACTCCCGGCAGCGGAATTTACTCTTTTCCTGTAAAATTATACAGTCGTGGGTGTGGGTGGTGGTTTCAAGAGCCTGGCCAATCAGATCGCGCGCATGAGAAAATCTTATCAGAACTCCTCCCGTAAACGTTTCTCTTTTCCTTTAATTCTCATCCAATTCAACATTCATTACATGCGCACGACATGCAAAGGATACTGTATTTAATTAGGAGTAGGTTCAACACGTTGATCGGATATATACAACAACTCAACAGTTAATGATGTCACAAATATTAATATTCTCCAGCGACATCTGGGAACAATTTTTCCACTCCCTCCAATCTTTCAATGCGTCCGAACCCTTGTTAAGACTTGTGGCTAGCACGATAAAGCTTGTAATTTGGCCATAATACACTAAAATAATAAACAGTCTCTTTAGTAATAGTTATAATTACTTTAAAAATGCAATGTAACTGGTACATTTGTCATAACTTACACAGGAATGTCACCCACAAAATGTACATAATGGATATACGAACACCTCCACAGTCCTCCAGTGAGGCGAGGTGAGGTAGTCTGAGGTGCTCTCAGGGTTCCTCATGCGTTCGCCGATTTCGGCAGCTGGCGGCCCTCTATGCATGGCTGTAGCTCCGAAACTAACCACAGGATTTTCTTGAAAATAACCTCATTGTGATTCCCACACAAAGTTACTCTGACAGTGGTTAACTTACCCAGCTAACCATCACCGGCGGGCCGACGTAGGCCGTAGAGCGGCGAACGGCGGCCGCCGGCGGCAAATTTACCTCCGTCAGCCCTCCGAAGGCCCGCTGGTGTATTTTCAGACGGGATAATTTACTATGTTGAAAATTAATGTACAGAATTTCAAGAATTGAATATTTCTATGTGTAAACATTTTGAGACAACAGTTATATGATTATCTTGATGTAGTATTACATCAGTAGTGACAAGCAGCGGCAACTTGACGTCAATCCTCCGGAGGCCCGCTGGGCGCTGGTACGTATTTGTAAGTGGGAAATATTCATTTCATATTATATATATTAACTCAGTAATATACATAGTATCTCAATATCGGTACCATCACTATTATTAGGCCTGTTCAAGCTATTAAAAATTGTTATAAAAGTTTTTATAATAGTTTATAGAAATTATCATATTTCAGTTTATTTCAAATATTTCCAGTTTAATCAGGAACACCCAGAGATACATAGAAATAAAGATGAGATACGTACATAGGAAGAAGTTTACATGGAAAAAGATTATCAGTTTGTCTGTTTGTGTAGTTTTATATGAAATTATCATATAAAAATAACACTTGATTAACTGCGGCGAAGATTATTACGGAATAACACAAGGTCATATTTTCCCTTATTTCAATAACTTCCAACATATTTTCAACACATATCAATACTCAACGGTACACCTAATATGGAATATGTAGATGATGGAGTTAACATATGAATAATATCATGATTTAGAATAGAATATTATTTGAAATTTTTTCCAAGCTATCAATGCACTAAACTGCCAGACGTACGATAGCCATTACAAAGGGTTAAAAACCCACAAAAGGCCTAAATTGTCACCCTTAACCAGTCGATAACATAATGAGAACTTAGTTATAACATGTTTTCGCTCCTTCATTATATCGAAATAGACTGAATAATATAAATAATTGCAGTACGACACGTTTTTTTAGGAATTCCTTGACGGCGCCTGGCGCTGTGTCTGAGTGAAAATAATCAGTTAGTTGGAAAACGCACGAGTGGGTGGATGTTGTTATGTTGTTCGCCGCAACCTATATCCTTCTACATGGCTGTTCACGCCGTTCAGTGTTCCACGTACACCAGCATGTAAACTCAATAACGAAAATGTTTTTGTACTTATGAAATAAACAATGTCCGTAGCAATTATGATCCTAGCAATCTCCTTTTCATCGTATTACTGGATAACGACACAGGAATATTTCTGGTTAAATTTTCTAAGCATATTGCATTATATAGTAATGTTTTTTATAAGTGTTGAACAGCCCATTAGTCTATTAATCGGCTAATGGGTTGTGCAACACCCCTTAAAACATTACTATATCTGCAATATACTTAGAAAGTATAACCATAAAGATTCCTCAATCAGTTAATATAACAGCGGCAAATGGTCATATGCCCTACGGCGGGCCGCTGGGAGCGGCCCGCCGGTGAGCCTCTGAGCAAATTCCCAGCGGCCCTACGTCGTACACTTCCGTCGGGCCGCCGATAAGACATACAGAGGGCCTCCGGAGGCCCTCCGTCTTCGTGTTTGCTGGGTAACCTTTTCCTAGCCTAACCTAACCTAACCTAACGTTTTTCTAACCTAACCTAACCTATAGCGGTCTGCCGAAAAGGGCGAACGCCTGGAGATTTGAGGCAGGAGCAGAAAAGAGAAAAGAGGAGAAGAGAAAAAAAGGGAAGAGAAAGAAGGAAAGAAATGGAAAAAGAAAGGAAAGGGAAGGGAAAGGCAGAACAGAGAAGAGAGGAAAAGTGATATATGTAAATGATAAATTGTTGCTGTCTTCCATGATGGCAACATGATGTACCATGATTCCGTACGTCTTCGAATTACAGTTGGGTAATTTTTTTAAAGTAGTCGTCCAGACCCATTTTTTTTTTGCCTAATTATGTTGAATGTACATTCAAAACACCTAATCCACCAAAAATAATTAATTTCCAGGCTTTATTTCCGTAAAAACACGACTTTTGTAAAAAGCGCGCGAAAAAAAAAATCTTCCCTCCAACAGGGCTACGACTGTTATTGATGACGTCAGAACAGGGACGCCCGCAGACACTCTGTCTGACACCTGTCGGCAAATGTTATGATGAGCGATTGTACTTCGGTGTCAGACAGTGAATCTGTCGCTGTGACAGATTTAGAGTACGATGCTCAATCTGACACCGAAAGAAATGACGCTGGTCGCGTATACTATGAGGAAAACGAACCTCAGATTGTCATGGGATCCTATATGTTTGAGCCCGAGTACGAGGTGAATTAACAGGTGTTAGCAGAGCCTGAGGTTCAGCAGGAGGACCTGGCACTTCTCCAAAACATGGATTGGTAAATAAGGTTAAACCATGTGTGTGTGGGAATCACAATGAAGGTACTTTCGAGAAAATCCTATGGTTAGTTTTGGAGCTACAGTCAAACGTCATTACTCGGAAACCACATACTAGCATTAACTACAGCATAGAGTTGGAAAATATGCGGGCGGGAAGGCAGAAAGTGTGACAGCCACACCACTACAGGGTCTCTCACCACAGGGCACTCCCACGCCCACTCCACACCTGGTTTACTTGGTTTACTTGGTCTTGTTAAGAGGCAAAGCCTCACAGTCGTGGTGGTCCATCGCTACCCTCACTACACACCGTTTCTCAACACAACTGTTCGCCCCAACACACTATAGGCGTGAATCACCACACGCCACTACGCCACTCCACTCCTACACACGCCACTCCTTTCCGTGTGCAAACTTTTCTCGAAAGGCACAGCTGTCTTGCTGCACCCATAAAGGATGCATGCATGTGGCATATAGCAAAACAAATCTATCAGAAACACCCAAATATCTTCAAGTACTATTATATTTATCTCTGTGTTTACGTGCCTCTGATCAGCGCGGGAAGAGGATCCTCCCTGATGGTACGTCACGGAGCCTGAGCCTGAGCGTCTGCAAATCTTGAGTGCGTTTTGAGAACTCGGGGAATTTGCAGATTTTGATTGCGGATTATTTAAAAACGGCTGACTGGATACAAAAAGTGACGACGTATTGTTGATATACTCGTCAATGGCTATGATTTGATTGCATTAAATCAGGAATGATGAAATGGTCTGGACGATTACTTTAAGACAAAACCACACGCATCATTCCCTGTTATTTAGGTATGTTAAAACATTTGACTCTGAATGGATGAAAAAAAAGTATGAGGTAATGTCAAAAAAAAAATGTCTAAAATGTCTAAGATAGATAGATAATGATAATGATAGATAGATTAGATAATGTCTAAAAAAAGTGTCTATGAGATAAATTACTTCTCACATTCCAGTATCATCTCGTATCCAATGTTACATGCTCATCCATGTCACACACTTTGCTGCGGGACTCACCATACAATAGTTCCTTGTACAGTAAAACCTCTTATATTCGGACTAATTGGGCCAAGGAGTGGTCCGAGTAATGCAAGGATCCGAATAATGGGGAGATATGTAAAAAAAAAAAAAAAAAATCTAGGTGTATATAAATTATATAGCTAGGAAATTGCGACCCCTAAAAAAAAAAAAAAATATTGTAGGTGTATTTAAATTATATAGCTAGATAACAGTGAAGTCGTCAGTTCTACGTTTCTTTGTTATTTACAGACGTGTGGTGGCGTTAATACTTACATTTCTACATCCATGATTTAGGAAAGTTAGAAGGGGCTATCTGGAAAGTCTGTGTCATTTTGTGTCTTCATCTGTGTCATAGTAGGGCTATAAATGAACAAATTACAAAAATAAAACCGAGTGGCGACCTCACTATACCTACTACAGTAAAGTCGCCAGCTAGTATTTTAACCCAACAGTTGAGTCGTCACTCTGGGGAATTCAGGGAAATTAGAGGTAAAGTAAAACAAGTCTATATATATTAGCTGCGGAAGATGCTTGGATATATAAAAATTCCTCTGCCAACGTGAAAATAAGTTCTATTCAAGTTTGAAAGATCTGGCAAGTCGTGTGTCCTGTCGCCCGAAAGGCTACTTGTTTACTGTCTGTCGTCGCGCGAAGAAAAACGTGAGAAGCAAAATGCGCAAGTTATATTTGCAGATACAAAGCATAAAACAACGCTGAAACAGGGTAGATTATACAGTCATGATATAAACTACTGTGTAACATCTTCAGTGGCACATAAAAATCCGTAGTAATGCTATAATTCGTAATATTTGGTGCCTGGCGACTTCACTGTTATCTACGGTAGGAAATTTCGACCACTAAAAAAAAAAAAAAAAAAAAAAAAAAAAAAAAAAAAAAAATTCTAAGCGTATATAAATTATATAGTTAGGAAATTTCGACCCCTAAAAAAAAAAAAAAAAAAAAATCTAGGTGTATATAAATTATATAGCTAGGAAATTTCGACCCCTAAAAAAAAGAAAAAAAGAAAAAGAAAAAAAAAAGGCCTATATAAATTAGATAGCTAGGAAATTTCGACCCCTAAAAAAAAATGAGATCCGAATAATGTCAAAGTCCGAATAATGAGGGTCCGAGTACGAGAGGTTTAACTGTATTCACATCCATACACTGTGTCCTGGCCTGGAAGAGAAAGTCGCCACCCAGGGACTATAGTTCCATCATACCAACTTTCATACACTGGTGCCTTTTTCTCCTAGTAGTAGTAGTACCAATCTAGTGTTTTCTTTTGCTCCATCTCATTCTTCCACTTACTCAGTCCCGCATATTTCACTACTCTATCTAACTCGCTTTTCCACTTTCTCACATCCCACTCTAGCTGGTCCCTCTCTGTTACCGTTCATCATTTTCCATTCACACACATACAGTCTTTCATCTATCAGTTGGTAGCTACATCCACCAAAATTCCATACCACTTCTATCTACCAGTTATTGGCATCTCTTTCCCATCACTGCTGCATTCATTCCACAAATAAACCTGTCGTGCCAATCTTGTGTCCTTAATCCGTTCCAGTCTATAATAAACCTTAGAAATTACCTAATTATACTCAGTGGTATCTCAAAAATGTCAGTGTTCTTATTTTATCCACTGCTCTAAGATCTGCTGGTCAGCTTAATTCATGTTTCAACTGAATTAGTCTATCAGCAATGAAATCATGTTGGATATAATTATGTCTTGTCTTTAACTTTGTAATAAAAATGAGACTAATAGGCTGCAGTGAATAAATTATATTGTATTGTTATATAGTTATTAGTTTATTCCAGTTGTAAAGTTATTTGATCGAAATGGGAGAGTTTTATTAGTTTTAGTAATACTGCATAAGGTTATTGGAGAGCCTGAATCTTAACTCGAGTGGCACAGAGTTCTTAAAAATGACCGCCAAAATCACAGGCTAGTACACGGTAAAAAGAAGAAAACAACTGTCCCCCCTCCCCCTTTCAACTGTCTGAGTATGCCACTACCCTTGGTGGTATAATACTGGTATATGTACGTACAGTAAAACCTCTCATATTCGGACTAATTGGGCCAAGGAGTGGTCCGAGTAATGCAAGGATCCGAATAATTGTGGGATTATATATGGGGGGGATATGTATATAAAAAAATAAAAAAATTAAAAAAAAATATTAAAAAAATCTAGGTGTATTATAGCTAGGAAATTTCGACCCCTAAAAAAAATAAAAAAATAAAATAAATAAAATATTCTAGGTGTATATATATAGCTAGGAAATTTCGACCCCTAAAAAAAAAGATAAAAAAAAAGAAAAAAAGGAGAAGGTCCGAATAATGTCAAAGTCCGAATAATGAGGGTCCGAATACGAGAGGTTTTACTGTATTTATAATGTGTGTGTTGGCACTGTAAGGTGACAGCAGAAAGAATCAATCACTGAGGTTAATGTGAGCTGGAATTGTACAGAGGTCATGTAGTGATGTTTATAATTGGTTATTTTGAGTCACTATAGTCTTAGGGGGGGTAGGTACAAGGAGAGGTATGTCAGGAGTCTCGCTGAGGATGTCGAGGGTCATTTGAACGCTAATGACCTCCGACCCGCCTACCGAGCCCTGAAGAAGCTCCGTTCCAAGTCTCCTTCTCGGGCGAATGCTATTTGAACAGCAGATGGGCGCCTGGTGTCCGACATGGATGGGCAGATGGCTCGTTGGGCTGAGTACTTTGGGCAGTTGTTCACGGTGGACCCTCCAACTGAGCAGCTTCACACCACTGGGTTACAGGCAGTGGATGCCGATCCTCCCATTGACGAAACCGCACCCTCTCTTGACGAAGTCAGAGAGGCTGTAGCAAAGTTGAAGGGTGGAAAGGCAGCTGGTGTTTGTAATATCAGTGCGGAGCTCATCAGAGCTGGGGGTGAGGCCATGATCCGCGGGTTGCATGCTGTCCTGACTGCCGTGCGGCAATCAGGTACCATTCCTCCTGACTGGAAAAGGGGGCTGGTCGTCCCTATCTGGAAAGGGAAAGGGGACTGTCAGGACTGCAACAATTACCGCGGTATTACACTGCTCAGCGTACCAGGCAAGGTGCTTGCCCATCTATTGCTGACACGAATTCGCAGTCATCTGGTGAAGCATCAGAGACCTCAGCAGTCTGGGTTCACGCCTGGTAAGTCAACAACGGACCGTATCCTAGCGCTTCGTGTCCTGGTGGAACGCCGACGTGAGTTTCGACAGGGGATGCTTGCAGCCTATGTTGATCTCAAGAAGGCGTTTGACTCAGTGCATCGTGAGTCACTCTGGGATCTTCTGCGACTTCGAGGGATTCCTGCAAGGACTATTGGTTTGATAACTGGTCTGTATTCTGGGACTGAGAGTGCTGTGAAGTGTGGGGCAGGTGTATCCAGCTTCTTTCCTGTGAATACAGGAGTGAGGCAAGGGTGCGTCCTTGCCCCATCACTTTTCAACACTTGTATGGACTGGGTATTGGACAAGGTTGTAGATCAAAGTGATTGTGGAGCATCCGTCGGCAACACCAAGATCACTGATCTTGTTTTTGCCGATGATGCAGTAATCTTTGCTGAGTCGCTGGAGGTCCTGGTGATGGCTCTCGAGGCGCTGCACGAGGAGGCAAAGCCTTTGGGACTTGAGGTCTCCTGGCTCAAGACCAAGGTCCAGGTATTTGGAGACTTACTAGATGAAGCAGTACAGTCTGTTCATGCGTGTGGCGAGGACATTGAGATCTTGGAAAGTTTTACATACCTTGGTAGCGCAGTCCATAATGACGGTGGGTCACGTCAAGAAGTCTTACGGCGGATTGGCATAGCCCACGGTGTTATGGACTCGCTCAGCGGGAGTATTTGGCGTTGTCGGTACCTGTGCAGGAGGACAAAGATCCGGATCTTCAAGTCGCTTGTGATCCCTGTCTTACTCTATGGTTGTGAGACATGGACACTAAATAGTGACTTGAAGAGACAAATCAATGCCTTTGGTAATAAGTGTCTTCGCAGAATCATGGGGTATCGCTGGGATGATTACGTGTCAAATCAGCGATTGCACCGTGAGACTGAATCGAGGCCTATTACCTGCATAGTCCGTCAGCGCTAACTTCGGCTATATGGGCATGTGGCACGCTACCCTGAAACCAATCCTTCCCATCGGGTTGTATCTGTAAGAGACAATCCGGCGTGGAGGAGGCCAAGGGGGCGCCCACAAGGCTCGTGGCTGGGGCAAGTTGATGTTTCTTGTCGAGAGCTGCTTGGTATGGGAAAGGAGCCTGCATGGGAACTCGTGCGTGGTGACCCCCGGAGTGGCGTCGTAGGGTTGGCGAGGCGACGCGCCCCCCGGCGTATGCCCCCAATGATTGATTGATTGACAGTCTTACTAGTATGTACATATCATCAAGGAGCCATTATGAACTGCTAGAACATAACAAATGGTTCAAGTTTTGTTGATTTCCAGAAAAGAAAAAAAAATGTAGATAAGAAAAGAAAATACTTAAAAATTTTCATGAAGCCCTTTTTACACATTTCCAAATAAAATGTGCACAGCCCAGAAAAATCCGTGAGATCCTTTACTGTGCGTTGCTAACTCAGCTGGGGATGTATGAGGCTTTTGGAAGTACTACTACAAATATATATGTCTCTGGTTGTACGTTGCCTGAATGGAAGACAAAATTAATTATGTATAAAGATTTTTTTGCATGTAGAACTCCAGTAATGCAAATAAATGAGATAAAAACAAATTCAATAATTGCAGGTCGAATCAAAATTTCACATCACTGCCTCTTGGATGCTGTTGACGATACCTTGATGTCAACTGGAAGCCATCAGCAGCAGTGAACTTCCCAAGGATGCTCCAGTTTTGGTTTTCTGGAATTTTTTGACAAGAAAGTACATCTTGCATATCAATAAGAGTTTGATGGAGAACAGCAAGAACAATCATGGAGCAAGGAAAGGGAAAATATACAAAAGAGATTGCATAAAAAAGAACAGTGCATATTGTGCGTGTACATATAACTCAAAGAGCCAGAAGGGTGTACATGCTCAAAAAACTTATAACTGTAAAATCTGCAGCCATTCCTTTGCTCACAGCACGTCTCTGCGGCCGCATATGTTGATCCACTCAGGGCAGAAACCATATTGGTGTTCCATCTGTGGCAAAGAATTTAGACAGAAAAGCAATCTCACTACTCACATGTGTATCCATTCTGGGGAAAAACCTTATGAATGCTATATATGCCACAAGGTGTTTGTCAGACTTAACCACCTACAGCGGCACATTCAGACCCACACAGGCGAGAAACCCCACGGCTGCTCCTTCTGCTGGAAACAATTCACTAAAAAGATTGGACTCTCCAACCACATGAACCACCAGCACCCAAAGGAGGAATCACTGGAGTGCTCCCTCTGTGGAAAGAAATTCAGAACTCATAAGCATTTGTTGACTCATTTCCTGCCCCGGCGTGGCTGCAGTGGCGGCCCAACCATGTGCTCCATCTGTGGCACGAAACTCTGCCAGGAAGAGTTTCTCACAAGCCACATACTTTCACATACCTCAAAGAGTCAACTTATTGAGTGCACTTATTGTGGGAAGGAGTTTACAGGTAAGAGATCACTTAGAATTCATGTGTACACACACACAGGAGAAAGGACCTTTAAGTGCCAATTCTGTGGGAGGATATTCACACACAAAGACTCCTGCAAGAAACATGAAGCTGCTACCCACCTGAAGGAAAAACCATTCAGCTGCTCCAGATGTGGACGAAATTTCATGCGCAGGTCTCACCTAGAGGCCCACATGCAGAGCCATACAGCTGAACGCCCTGCACAGTGCACCATGTGTGACAAGAAGTACAAGGTCTACAGCTCACTCCGGAGGCACATCAAGGTGCATTTCCAAGAAAAGCCTCATAGTTGCCCTGAATGCTGCTGTAAGTTTCGATTTAAAAATGCCCTAAGAAGTCACATACTGGAGCAACATCCTGTGGAAAAATCAGACAAAAAAAGTTGGAGGCCTGGAAAGTGCAGAGATGTTGTTGATGTACATAAGAGTGATAGGAGTGAGCCTCAGTAGGGAGCTTGAAAAAAAGAGAAAGAAAGAGAGAAAGAAAAAGAGGAATAGAATAGAAAGAAGAAAAAGAGAAATAGATCTTAACTTTTCTCAATGTTTGTACTGCTTATATTATGCTTTCTCACTCTTAGATAAATATAACCACAGTGTATTCAGCAATAAATACTCCTACTTTCAGCAGAACATTGATTGTAAGTGTATATATAAATATAAGGATGCATTGTTTTGACTGTGGAAATGATGAAAAGTATATTATCTCTAACAAAGTCATTTTCAAAGTTGTGACTATGTACACTTGTATACTTATTATATTGCAAGTATCCAATAGATTAATGTATAATTGTTTCCAGAAAAGATGTAATTGCCTTGTGGTCATTATTTTTTCTAGATGAAATCCATGTGTGTGTGAAAGCCCACTTTCTTCCATCATGATAGTTGAATAGGAAATTCTGTAGCCTTACATGTATAATACCACACACACACACAAACACACACACACACACACACCAAAAAAAAACATTATTATGGAAGTATTGTGTCAAGTCTTTTCTACTTGTGGAAGTGACATGAAGTCTTAGCTGTCCTAAAGAATTATGATAAGCATTTGATCAAGCTGTTCCAATATTATCCTTTCTTGAAGGATGGGTTGGTCTACAACTACCACTCTGTATGAATGCTGCAGCAGTGCTGGTCAGTCCTGCTGCTGCTGTGAGTTGTGGCAGTGTTTGACTGCAGATACTGGTGCTACAGGATCCTTATTTAAATTTTATTTAGAGTTTAAGTTAATAATGGATACACATTTAAATGTATTGTTTTACTCAACCAGTGATTCAAATGTTCTTTATACGTTTAAGTAAAGCACTTAGTGTATTCACCTAGTCGTATTTACTTACAGTTGTGATATAGTACTTATATTCACAAGTCTGCTCTAATTCATTCTCTCCCAATTTCCATGTAGCGTTTCTCTCATCCTCTGTCCTATTAACTATCATCACTTTACTTTTCAAACTGCTGTATCTTACTTCATCTAGTCTCCTCCATACTCACTCACAATATCTAAAAGGCTCTGGAATTCCTCAACTGACTCACTCATAACTACCTTATAATCTGCATACATCAGCAGACATATTATGTCACTCCCTACTCTCACTCCTGCATTCACCAGGTCAGGAGGCCAACCTATGCGGAAAAAATGAAAAGACTGATGATCCTCCTTCTTTAAAATAACAGACTTTTTCATGGCAGCAATTGCTTTCAACGAGGTAACATGTAACAAATGAGTTTTTGTTTTTTTACTTGGAAGTGATTTTTCTTGATTTTAAGGATACTCAAATTTATTGATATTTTATAGAGTGATTGCAGATACCTCATTTCATGCAGATTCACTTTACAAAAATTTGGTTACAAAAAAAAAAAAATTACCAAAATTTGTTTATCCCATAAAAAATATGAAGTTATGCACGAAATTGTTCTTAAATCTTTAAGAAATCAATAGGAACATTTGATTCTTTACACATTTTTGTCTTGAGGCATGATTTTCCTGGAATGTGGCTCATGCATCAAATGAGGTATGGGTTTTCAATGTTTTTATTTTAACTGCAAATTGCAACGTCACCCATGACTTTATCATGTGGCTTTATCGGCCGACTGTGAAGGGCCACATATGTGACAAGGTATTCAGACAAGCACATAAATCATACCAATAAGACAAGGTTGTCAAAATGAGGTAATAAGGAGGCACTTGGTGAGCAGCAGTGTAGTGCCGGGGGGCTAAGGAGGGGGTTGTTCTCTCTTCTACTCTTCTTTTCTTTTCTCGTAGTTGTGTTGGTCTTCTGAGGGGATGCTAAAGTGGGCAGTTTGGTCAAGGTGGAGTGGAGCAGCGTCTGGTTGCCCTGTCGACCGAACAATACTGGGCTGAATTGTGAGCTATGTAATGCTACATGGGGGAATGGTGTAGCCGAACAGGGAGTTACACTGCATTTGGCCCACAGTTATCTTCTGAAATCCCGTCAGTACATCCTCGACAGACGACATGACTCAGGGTGGTAATCATAATTGGGAAATAAATCATTCCCTCTTTGCTATTAGCTGTGGTGGGGTTCGAACCCACCTCACCATAATACACACTCTCCAACACGAGTGCGGTACCGACTGAACAAATAGGATTAATCCACTTAGCTAAGATGTTCTGGTGATTTTATCCATTACAGCAGTACTTGGTAACTACACATACCATTCACCCAATGAATAACATGACATGAGTTTATAAGGAGTATGAATAAACATTTAAGTAATTCAATTAATCATATTATATATACTACATATACGTAGCCCTACATGAGAACACAGCTCAACACGTAGGTATAAGCGAGATATACGTAGCACTAAAATCATACGAGCAGGTCCAGCTCAAAATCCCTGCACCATCACACCATGGTCCACAGAAGCCAGACATTTCTCGCATATCACAGCGAATGACACTGATTAAGCCTTGTAGAGCCTATCAGATGAGGGAAGACAGATATACATATCTCTGTAAGACTATACACATCCATAATTATAGACATAGCCATATATATAGTCATATAATATGATAGCTTTCGCCAACCTCATTATGGACTCTCCAGCTCCATCACGGCTGAACTGCCACCTCACACTATCTAATTGTTTACAGAAATCACACCATAACACATAATATTTCAAGTAAAACAAGATCACTGTGGGGTGAGGTACACCTTACCAACACACTATACATTTCATCCTAATTTGTATTTTTTTTTTCTTTTGATGAATTACCGCACTGAAGAATAGCAATTTTAAGTTTTAAGTTTTAAGAATTTAAGCCCCCCCCTGCTACAGTTGGTGGACCACAGCCAGTACTCTTCTGCATGTGTTCTATCAGTGCTTGTTTAAACATCTTAAGAAAACCGTTCTTAACAGAAAAATTGTAGTAAGGACCGTTCACAGTAGCGTGCTTGGCTGTAAACTCAATGACGTATAACCTCCATTTCACATGCCTCATTCCTGTAAGGAGGGCTGTTTATTCCCTTTTGTGCATTTTAATCCCTTGCAGTCAGGTGTCATGCTAACACTAAGGTGGAGTTTCCAGTTGACTATTATTATATAGTTCCCCACGTGGTGGAGCCCTCTACTTCTCTAATATCCTACTCCACTACCTCACTTGTATATCGGAGGAAAACAATGAAACCGCTCCTCGGCTGATTCAATATATGCAAATTCCAATGGTACCAAAATGATGGATGTGGTTTTAATAGTTAAGTTGTAGTAAAAAGAGAAAGAATAAAAATAATTAGGCATGGATGAGGCATAAATAACCCTGCCCCTCAGTACGTGTCCGTGCCGGGGAACACCGACCGGGAGGGCTTAAACCTTCCATCCATATCTCAAACTTGTACTGTTGATAATAATTCTTGTTCAATTATCACTATAGCAACAGACTTCAATATCACTATATAAAAACTTTCAAAATCAAGAAAACAATATACCTCCATAGCAGATCATTTATTGTTAATATTAATATTCTATTTCCACATTTACACTTAAAAGATATGACAACTCTATAAACAAAGAAAATATATATATGTAGTATATGTATAACAAGGAGTAAAAATTCAAGAAAAAGAAACCGATGATAGGTTGGTATGGCATGATGATATACAGAACACAGGGAACACCAAATAGGAGTGTGGCAGGTCAGAGGTCAAGTCTGGCAATACCATGACCCAAATGCCACAAGGAGGAGCCTGGAGGTGGTGGTAGTGGGTCACTGGAGGCCTCTCACACACTCTGCCTGGACCACATTTTGGCATACATGATACTATTATAGGATCTTGATAAATGTAGCTTCATCAATATCTTTTTGAAAAGCTGTTTTCACACACTGTTACAGTCCTGCTGGCAGCCTCCCCTGCCAACACACTTAACCAATTCTCAACTGTCAATGTGCAACTAGTGGTTATCAAATTATAACTTTTAGTTTTGTAAGCAATTCCTTTACCACTTTCACAAGCATCATAAAACAAGCTTTTATGTCAAACAGCATCTTATCGAAACCAGGCTAGAGGCACTCCGGAGGAACCAGACATGGGGTAATCGTACTCTGTAATCGATGATTAGTCTTCATTTTAATGAAGTACGTAATCAATTACATTATAAATGTAATCGTAATCATGATTACTTTTGCAATTACATTAGTACACAGTCGATACATATATACATACAAGGTTAATAAATAATCAGAGTTTTCACTTTTACACGTACTGGACGTGTGAGCCGTGAGCCGTCTTGCCCTGATGAACCACGAGGAATATGATGCCAAATATCAATATCACTTCTTTTCTAAATCATTAGTAATTAAGTCATTGGAAACTGAGCTTTTTGTGGATGCTTTTGAATTAGTATTTATGCATTTTTCGCTTCCAGTAATCATGATTGTAATCATGATTACATATCCTGTAATCGTAATCGATTACATTACAACAGTACTCATGAACAGTAATTGCCCCATGTCTGGGAGGAATACATATGCGTTGTATTTCTACAAACGAAATTACCTACAATACTTTCATCAATACAGTATAATGTTGTAAGTGGTTTCCCTATAAATAGGTTGGGAAGAAAATAAACATTGCAATGGTCTTTCATGTAACTTTAGTAGTCTTTTATAATGAAAGACTGAATATACATACTGATAAAAGCATACCAGAATTATATGAAACTTTTTTAAAGCCACCTCTCCTTATCTGGCTTTAGTTTAAAACTGGTCACAGGATTGATATTGATATCTCATTGGTCTTTATACTCAACAAAATGCTTGAGAAAATACCTGAAAGTAATAAAGTAAACAGTAATGCAGGTGAAAATTCACGTATTATTTGCATTGTATTTTTTGTGACCGAGCTTCAGCAAAATAATCTAACTAATGAAATAGGTACAATTGCCTGTATACAATACTTATAACACTAGTGTACATAGGTTCAGCAATTTGAAAACATATATTGGGCAAGGATGCAATTGATTAAGCAAGAAATACATATAAGTGGAAAGCCATGTTATCAATCTAACAGTAATGGAGTGGCACCGGGCAGATGCTACCAACCTGTTCTGTGTCTGATAATTTGAGGTATAAACAGCTTAGCACAGCTTCCCGTTCAGACTCTAACCTTGGCACCATCGCCATATTCCCTGAAAAACAAAGTTTATCACACCATACGAGTATGTCATGCAAGTTTCTGATTACCACATTACAAATACTGACAATGCATCAAAATCAGCTTTTTTGTTTAGTTTTCCATGCAATAGAAAAATAAGCCCTGTAATTTACAGAAAGAAAGAGACTATGGAATGTGTTTAAAGGCTTAGAAGAGAGATTCTGGTGGTTCCAGAATCTCCGTCCAAGCAATTTCCTAACGTGCTTTAAGTAAGAACCATGAAAAGGAAATTGCATGATTAGGTGGACAACGTCTGTCATATATTCAGCACCATGACAAAGGCATTTATCATTACTTGAGACTCAAAACATCAATTAAATTTCATTTGATTTAACTTCATTCAATTACATGTTCTAAAAGGGACTTCAAAACTCAAGAGTTTACTTCAGGGATGATATACCCAGTCCTAGTGCCTGTCTCACATCACCCTCATCCACTGCACATCAGAAACATAGCCCTCAGGAGGCAATGATTTCAAACATGTGATCTTATTTGCAGAGTGGCAAAATAATTATTCCTAAGTCTCCCTCAAGCATCATCCCCAGCGTCACGTGTACAAGCCACCACCACCACCAGAGGCCAGCTCCTAATTGATGGCTCATTTTGGAGTTACAACTTAACATGTCATCAGCTTTCCCTCACATGGTTCTTTTACTTTGTGAATTTACTGCTCCTATAAAAAAATATTATCTAAAAATTTGAGGTCTCCATTCCTTTTGTATAACCTTGGGTACAGCTTACACTAGGACGGATAAGTGAGAGGTGACTACTAGTGGGCGAGTTATGTTGATGCAATTCTAATACTTTAGTAAACTAAAAGGTCTCTACCAGATCATTGGTCAGTATTGAATATAAAGAAACCATGTATACCACTAAGTTATACATCACACCAAAGTTCCTGGAATGTTCCATTGTCCCAACTAAGAGGAAGGATAGTAAATTTTTCTAATGTAGGGATTGGTCTTCTTACAGGAATGCACTCTTCCATCATGCTCAACCAGTCCCAAAGTCCTGGTGGGAATATATACTAATCTTCAGCTGCTTCTAATGATGGCTAACAACCATCACACATAATTAACATAATTGTATCAAACTAATAAGGTGTTAATTTGAAATAAAAGTTTATCACCATCCATCCAACATAATGTTTACTTTCTTCCTTGATAGGGATAGCTTTTGTAACTCATTCAAATCATGATTAACACCCTGGAACTATAATATTGATAGCCACTACTCTTGGGTCATAAAACAACCCTATGATGGGCCATTTGAGTTTGCTGGTATAACCTTGACTGATTAACATCCTAGAAATGAAATTATATCTCTTTGAGTCATATTAACCTTATGTATTGTGGTCCAATCCACCTAATTCTAGGTCACATTATACCTGGAACATTTTGTGTTTTCATGATGAATAATTATTGAGCAGTTTCTCATGCTATCAAAATAGAAATCACATCTTTGGAAGCAACTGAACTGTCATTAACATTGCAAAGAAAAGACAAGTAAATAAGGTGCATTTCAAAACTACGTTAGGCCCACCTAATGAAAGGATACGCATGCTTCATGTCTTTACAAGGCTTATACACTTACTCAATTATTGTGACTCAGTTAAGCCTAATTTTTCTAAGTGGCTTCACTACATTTATCCTTCTATAATACATAATTAGCATCTCAGTTGCTTGGTTTCCTAGAACCTAGGGTAGACAGCACCAAAATAAAACATAAGAGGACAAAAAATATTTGCAGGCAAGTCAATTCACTGTAAAGATTTGTAGTGTGGGCAGTATACCTAGTCACTGTGCAGCATAGCAGTAAGTACTATACTGTATTAATTTTGGCAAGGACACTCACAATACCTTAGTCCCAGGGACTCCACTTTCCCCGGCGGGCTGGGTAGCTACGAGCTGGATGATGTAACCTACTTGTCAAAATAAGTAGTCAACATAAAATGCTGGCTGATATCAAGTATCACAGCTACACACCCCGCCGGGGGAAGTGGAGTCGCCAGGACTAACCTATCGTAAGTGGCCTTGCCAAACTGAATAGAGGATAGTTGTAAAGCATTCATACTCTTATAACTGGATACCTTACTGAAATGCTTCACAGAACACATCAGAATGATGTATGTTTGAGGTAGGATGATCAACTATACAGGGACAATGGGAAAGATGAGGTCATGCATTGATATACCATGTGTTTTGTCTTTGATCTGACAAAATCAAATTTTCCATCAAGGGTTTTAAGAGCTAGCAGATATGATCAGTTGTCAGAAAGTGATGAAAGTCGGTAGTAGTGTAGGTTTGCAGAGAATGATAGCACTGAGTAAATGAACAATATTTTTTTGTGGTCTCAAGCTCCTATCCAGTTTTTATCCAATAGACCCAAGTGGACATACAGGGCGTGCCACCGCTTTCACGTATGAAAATATACCAAGACTGTCAAGAAAGCATGATTCTTTATTCATATATTTTCTTCACCAAAACTCCACCTTCAAGTTTTGGTTGAAACGAACACAGTGCCTATCAATGAAGAAAATCTCCTAGTATCCAGTTTTTGGATTAATACTGATTTATGGAGACTTTATGTATTCTAGTGGCCCAGTGGTGGTGTTTAGCATGCTCGGATCATAACCAAGAAGTCCATTAGGTCTGAGAGGACATGGGTTCGAATGCCCAGCTGGGCAGAGGAAATTTGAGCTCGTCTCCTTACACATTTCAGCCCCTGTTCATCTAATATAGAATAGGTAAGGGATGTAAGCGGTGGAGTTGTGATCTCGAAATCCCGACAGAAGATGAGTGGCAATCCTTCCCTCCTTTAGGTGTGGCTATAGAGTGTGTACATGAGTTTGGGTGTGTGCATGTGGACCCTTGCAATGAAAGATCAGGAATGTTATGTGCCACAATGTAAAAAATAGCAAAATTGTAAAAAAAGTTTCAAAGAGAGGGAGAAAAAAAAAATCTATGCAGAGTTGGGTTCATTTGTGTAGTTGTCATGATCATATTTCCTCTGAATTTTTGAACATATATACTTCCTTCCTTGTATCGTGAATGTTGTTACTAGTATAGTGTTTGATGCATATTCAATTCCCACTGAATCAAAATCTGGTCACAATAATTGGTAATTTTTACCAAAACTGCAACTACGTAAAGAAAACAATATTGATCAAGATAAATTTGCATTTTTAACCAGGTATTCATCTAGGATGTGGCAGGGATAACAAACAACAAACATTGCTACAAAAGTTGATAATTTCTCACGGACAAAACATCCACATAAGCCTCCCAAACCAAGATAAAGGGTTTGCTGCTGAAATGTGTCATGTGCCAATCTGACAGACAGCCAATAGGATCTATTCCTTGAGTGACTAAGAAAAAATATATCATGGAAAGCAAATCGATAATATAGGAATATAATCACGTCAGGCTATAATTCACTGTAACTTCAATATCCTGGCAGGAGAGAGAGAGAAAGAGAGAGAGAGAGAGAGAGAGAGAGAGAGAGAGAGAGAGAGAGAGAGAGAGAGAGAGAGAGAGAGAGAGAGAGAGAGAGAGAGAGAGAGAGAGAGAGCGAGAGCGAGAGAGAGAGAGAGAGAGAGAGAAAAAAAAAAAGCTCCCTTGTCATTATAATTCACTTAGTACAAGAGAAGTGTTGAAAGAAAGATCAGGAAGGAAAATCTTAATATATGTTTAATAAGGCTCGGATTCCCGTTTCATGGTCTTGACTGAAATAACTTAAGAATTAGGGTGAGGGTGAGTACAGCTGGATGAGGGTGAAAAATTAACCCACAGAGCACTGCTGGTATAGAACTTACTAAGCAGGCTTTGGTTAACAGTCTCGTGTCTACAATGATTCACTTTGCCAAGCCTTGGATATTTATGTGATGTTGCTATAGTTATGTGACACCAAAACAAGCCTTACAAGGACAACATTGCAAGACCTAGTTCAATGACCACAAAAACATGCAGATACTTGGCATCACTACCATTGGCCAGAGCTCCTGCTACTGGGGTCATCATGTACATGCATACAATCAAAGTGATGGTTAGGGTGATCTTTTAATTCCTACACCTCGAAGACAAATGAAGCTCATAAAAATTTAATGTGTTACTTTACTAAATCAGTATATATCTATGGAATATGAAGATATAATTCTAAAATACACAGCAACATAATCTTCCGATAAACTCTGGTTATAACTATCTGAACAAAATAACACAACATATTCCACATAGGTTATCTAATGCTATGTTACATATTTATTACCTATAGTGTAACCCTTGTAAGCACGGCCTGGGTTAGCTTTCCAGCAGCTGTAAAGAAAACCCAGCTTTTGCTCCTTAACACCAAACATCACTTGAAGTACAGTTGTCATATACACCATTGTTAGCTATCTTCCTTTCTTGTGAAAATATACCAAGGCTTGCACTAATTAAACTAACAACCTTTATAAGAAACTAATCTATATGTATGATGGCTCCTTTTATGACAGTTGCTGACGTGTGATGGGTGCATCAGTCTTCCATGACCACCAACCCTAACATGGCTGAGTCAAGAAAATGTGTACATGCATGCCTGTGGGTGGTTACATCCTGAACCAAACATGTAACCAATGTCCTCTAAGTTGTTGCAATGCCTTTGTGGGTGTTACACTTCATTATATGCTTTTCTCATAATGAATAATGATAACTTTGATCTGATGAGTACAAAATCCTCCAAAGATCTTAAAGAATACAACCTTCATCTTCTCCATTAGGTACGTACATGCATTAGACATTACGTAGCTTAGTTATGAAAACTGATACAAACCCTTTTAGTGTTCATGTGATTTTGAAAACTTAAGTTTACTTTAATTTCTCAAATCATAAGGTGCTGAAATGAGCAGATAGTTGGTGAAATGACAATATACTGTAATAGCACACACAGATATCTTAAAGCAGTGACTTTGCCACCATGACTCCTGTATCTTGCACAACCCTGTATAAAGTCAAGTAGCAACAACCTGAATGCAGAATGAGTTGATAAGTTAATGAAATATGAGAATGAGATCCTAAATAGTATTAACATTTCAATTGTTGAAAAAGTATTGAACAAAGCACGTATGTTACTCTACGCATAAACACTGCACCTCCTCTATAGATAAATCCTGCCCATTCTTTATTGAAGCTAAGAAAGATGATCAAACAAACAAAACACAATTTTAGTATGAATGAGCGAAAGGAGAATGTGAGGGAAAAATATTGCCAAGGGTTAGTTTCTTTTGTTTTTGTTTTTTGTAACTTATAATTTCTTGGGAAATTAATTATTTTGTGAAATTTATTGTTTTCGTAGAATTTATGGCTCTGTAAAAATGTATCAATTTCTTTAAAATGTTAGTCCTGTTGTAATATCATAAGTGTCATTTTGTATGTTATGATGTGCAAATTGGAAATTGTTTCCAACATTTGTGAGTGACTTGCGTTACGTCAAGTGCCATCCCACATATTTGGAAGATCTTATGTATGGAAAGAAAAAACTCTTCATTGAAAAGTGAAGCAGCCATTTACATGAATGTGATTCAGATTTGTTCAATAACACTAAGGCCAAACTCAATTTTGAAAATAATTACAAAAATTAAGTAGCAATACCACATTCATAAACAGGCATAAACAAGTGCACATTTTCTTTAAGTATAACAACATCAGCCCATTTATGATGTACTTTTTAGGTGCAAAATATACCTTTTCTCTCTCTTGTCTGCGATTTGGTAACTTGAACTTTGCAGATCGTCAAATGGCAATTTATAAATCTTAAAATATGAAAGATTCCACATGCTCTGAATAATCAACATTCAAGCTCATGCTCCTTAACATGTGTTTCACCTGTTCTTGTTGGCCCTCGGGGCAGGTATGATGGAGATTCCTACTTCACAGGCTCTCCCATTAGCAGTACACTTTCATGAACTTAACATATGGCATAGAGTGCCTAGTCAAACTACACTGTGAGGTTTTCAGGAGTTTGCTGGAGTGTTATAATTGCATCTTCAAGCTCAAAAATATTTTGAAGATCTGTGTTACTGTACATCATCACATAAATGGAATATGCTTGGTTTAATAATAATTTTTTTGATCTGTAAAGTACAAAATCCTCAAAAGAAGATTTTAAGGAATACAACCTGTTAACTTATCTTCCCCATTAGGTACATGCACTTGACATTAGTTTAGTTATGAAAACTAATACAAACCCCATTAATGTTACACCCACTTTGGTCTGTCATAACCAGAAAAGGCATTTATGAAGGATTATCCGAAGTTAATAACCCGCGGGGATGTTCAACTTTTGCCGTCTCGGTTTAGTAAGCCAAGAGAAACCTTGTGAGCCATTCCCATTGGTTGATAGCCTACTAAGTCCTTGAGACCACTTCCACCCCCACCCACCCTCTGGCACCATGCTGCTGGATGACTTTGCTCTGTGGCCTCAAAGCCGTGTCAGCTATCAGACTGCATTCATACCTCGTCCTGCCGCTGCGGCACTATTGGCGCGGTCTAGCTAGTGGTGGCAGCCAGTTCTGGGGAGGTGGTGAGATAGTCATCAGCACGCTTGTGGTCACTCAATGCCTTGATTGTGTATTGATCATGGGGGAGTTCGCTCTTCTTCCGCAGCAGTGGCTTCTCCTTGTTGCGCACCTTTTTTGCCTGCTGTTAAATTTGGAGAAGAAATAAGTATCTTATGCCAGGAGCGGGCAAGCAGTGCTGAGTTACAGTGGATGTCGTGACGTGTCATGCATAAGATATACATAATGTGTATCATGATCAGGTGTCTTTCAGACAACAAACAGATTTCAGATAACAGATAAGACAAATTTCAATGTAATGTTTATCATGATTTTATCTTATTTGAACTGTAGTATTCCAACACTCTAAATTACCAAACTACCTGTTGTAAAAAACTTATAAACAGACATGTGTGTTTGAATGCTCTAAATTTCTGCTTGGCTTAGACTCCAACTCCAACCCCCAGTGATTTCCCATTATGACGGAAGGTGAGTTAACTCAATTATTTAAGGTGTAATAACATTAGGACATTTGCATGATTAAATGATCACTATCACCATGGTTAAATTAACATTTTCCTGAGTTTTTCAAAAAGATCCTTACTCATAGAAATCACTACTACATATGGTGAACTATAACCTATCTACTGAAATACAGTAGTTAAAACTGGCTCCAGGAAATTAAACTGCTATAAAACCAAGGGAGAGGTGGTACTACAAACTTATCATTGACATTCCCTGTGTCCTCTCTGACCGCATCCCTTAATGTCTCAATTATACAAGAGTAGCTGCAGCCTGCCCTCTAAGGACTCTTAACTACTCACACTATACTACACACACCTTTAACTCCTACACTCTCTTCACTCCAAAATTTTATATCTATTGATGGCTGCCAATAACCCTGTCTCGGAGTCCCTAACTAGTAAGGGGACCACAAATGTCCCCAGGTTGGACCGACTTAACGGTGATAACACGAGGTGTCTTGATACTTCCTCTAACTTTATACATATACACAATATATATATATATATATATATATATATATATATATATATATACAGTACCCTCCCGAGTTTCGCGCTTGCTTTCTTCCCAAGGCATAGCGCGAAACTCGGGTATTGAAAACCCTGTAAAAATGCTTATTTAGTCCGGTGCGAGGTGTACCTACCGTATTTTACAGTTTATAAGACTCACTTTTTCCCCAAAAAAATATCCTGAAAATGCCCCAAGCCCCTGTCCACCCAGCAGTGAATGGGTACTGGGTGTTAGCCAAGGGTTTGTGACCCGCCTCCCAGGGTGGTGGCTTCGGCCAACACTACGTAGAGGAGAGAGGAGGAGGAAGAGGAGGGAGGAGAGGAGCTGGAGCTTGAGCTTGAGTTGGGAATCACCTAACGGATGCTGTCGGTGAAGCCATCCTGTCTGCACCACCATGGGCGAGGGCCTACCATCCCACCCCTGGAGGTCACTGTCTAACGGCGCTGTAGGCACACACACACACACCAAAACAAACAAACAAACAAACAAACAAACAAAAAAAAAAAACTTGTATGAAGCAGCGCGTAACTCGGGGAGATAACGCGCGAAAGTCGGGAGGGTAAGAATTTAGGACTCGGCGCGAAACTCGTGGATCGCGAAACTCGCATAGCGTGAAGCTCGGGAGGGTACTGTATATATATTTGCAACATTTGCGGTCTTATATCTCATTTCCAATCTGTGGAACATCACCTCTCCTCCTCTAAACCTCATCCCCTTTTCTGTTCCCTCTTACTTTCTCTATTCTCATTTTCAAACCAAAGCTGGCTGTTGTGCATATGGACGCAACAACATCACTTGCTCTCATGCCAATGGTCCTGAATCTTTAGAATATTCTACTATCTGGCTTCTGTACAAGACATTGTGGGAACTCCCACAGTTTGCACAACTGTGCGACGTTACGAGACACATGGAACGGGCATCGCGTGGTTGAGCACAAAAAGAGAACAGGGGATCGGCAGTGACTGGCAGGGTGGCCAAAACACCAGTTCTGACACTGGCGGGGAGGAGGGCAGTATGGTTTAACTGGGCAGTGCTCCCCGCCAACATAGATGCTATGAGGGAGATCTTGTGTCTTGAATGAGATCTTGGCAATGTTGGTAGGGTACTTTTGGCGGCCACGGGGTGGGATGGTGTAGCAGTAAACAGCAACATCATCATAATCCTCTGCCAAAAGAGCAAAGAGGTAGCACTCACACAGAGTGAGAATAAGAAAGAAAAAAAAAGAACTCTACCCACAAAGAGGCGCACTTGGACCATTCAACGTCATGGACTGGGCAGGCGATAAGATAAGATTTTCATCCTATCTAGACACTTTGCAAGTACCAACTACAAAGGTTATTGACTATACAAAGCGCCGCCACGTCAGCACGAACTAGGCGGACTCGAACCGCTGACCGAATGCACAGGGACGCTGCACATTGCGAACACACGTCTCTACCAACCTTGCCACCCTGACGGACTGACTGGGCAGGCGAGCAGGGAGAAACAGTCCAAGTGCAAGTGTTAAGAATGGGGTCGGGCGTGATGTAGAATGGGTTGCCGTACAGGTTTGTAAGGTTGATCAGTGCTTTAGCCTGGGACTCAGTGTCAACTACGAGTATTACCAGATGGGACCGGTCAGGGCGAGTACGGAATGAAACTTTGCCAACCTGCTGTTGGAGGCATCTTTGGAAATATAGGATGTTATCAGACTAGGGGGCGGTGAAAGGGGTGGTGAAGAAACGGTCCCATTTTGGAGGACCAAAAGTGTTGAATGAGGGGGAGGGAGAGAAGAAGTAGATGGGTATGGGCGAGAGGAAGAGGTGACCGTGTGGACTGTAGTTCTCCTGGAGGGAGAAGGATGGTAAGGAAAAAGAGTAGCTATACATGATGTAGATGAGGGCAAAGAAGGTTGGGGAAGAGGAAGGGTAGAGGAGGGATCTGGTGCGGAAGAGGAGAGAGGCAAGGAGGAAAAAGGTAGGGAAGAGGTAGCAGGGAGGTGGGCAGGAGTGTCGCCTGGAGCTCAGGAACGATTCTTGATCTGGCTAGGGGACCCAGGAGTACTTAATTAAGGGTCTCTGAGGGTCTTGTCTCGGGTACGGGCATATCACTAGTCTGGGCCAGAGTCAAAAGGGGAGCACGGGTCAGTAAACCAGGAGTATCTAGAGGGTCATTTGATAGAGGGGCTGGCCCTATAGCCCCTGTATATACAGGAGGAAGGTCATTGGCCAGAGGAAGCCAGCAGTCGTCGCGCAAGGACCTGATGGTGGGATAACACGCCAACCCCCGTGGCAGCGGGCCATGCATGCCCCCGCACGGTTCCTCTTCCCACCTCCTTCCCCGCCGCGCGGCCGATAAGTGCTGCGCTCCCTCCCACTGTCCCTCGATTATCACCTATGGGCCCCCATCAGGCGTAAGGGCCCATGTCACCTGTGTTTACAGGTGACAATCTACAACAACAACAACAACAACAACAATTGGCCATGGTGAGCCTGAGGTAAAAAAGGGGGATATAAACGGTATGCCCCCCAATACCCCCATGAGGGGCAAGGGTATAGTGGCACCGAGGGTATACCGTGCCCGTGGCACCCTGAGGCCA
This sequence comes from Chionoecetes opilio, assembly GCA_016584305.1. Lineage (NCBI taxonomy): Eukaryota > Metazoa > Arthropoda > Malacostraca > Decapoda > Majidae > Chionoecetes > Chionoecetes opilio. Next base: position 323,674 of record JACEEZ010019117.1, on the reverse strand, counting down.
AAGACCCTAAACACAAGATAGGAAAGCAAGTGTTTCGGAGTGTGCTGTCCATTGGGTAAAGTGTTTGGACAGTAGCTAGGTGGCAGCACCGGCACTCATTGTCTTATATGTATACAGTAAACCCTCATTTTAACGAACCAATTGGGAGGAAAAGGGTGACTATATATCTGAGGGATCCAAATTTTTCGCATATAACAAACTTTGTCCATTATATGAGGTAAATGTTCGTAATTTCCGACCATTTCCGTGTATTATGAACTTTGTTACATTACATGCAAGTTTGTATACTTACGTACTTGCAGCCATCACAAATACTATACGCATACAGGAAAATGAAAACAATACGTGGTAAGGCACGGGAGGACGTGAGAGGTGATACGGGCGGTTAAAGCTAGACTGATCGGTGCGCAGTCACGCACCGTCCGGTCGACTTTGTTTTCACAGTCACCGACCAACCTGCGTGTACATGTTTGGCCGGCCCACCACCGAACTAAACCCCACATTTACCGAACTTATTCGGCAAATCCCCGCATATATCGAACTGGCAGAAAATTTGTTAAAGCCGAAATTCTTTATATAGAAGTCCGTAAAAGCGAGGGTTTACTGTGGAAACTCCCTATAGCTTCATTCTCTATAGCGAAAAATCCATTCCGTTTTGAAAATTCTGTAATGGAGAACAATTTTCCATTAGAAGCCTGAATGGCTACCTATGCCAGGCATAATTCTGCAAAGAAGTGCAGACCCTTCAAATTTAGAGGTGAGTTTTCACCATCAATATATATATTATACTATCATATACGTATTTGTACTGCTTTATTTTATGCCTAGAAAGGTGTTTACAGTGTTGTAGCAACTGTGTGTAGGCTTCAGAGCACACCGAAACTCACACAATAAACGAAAATTGGTGCTGTAGCAATGGGTTCTGGCAAACTCTCTATAGCGGAAAATTCCCTGTAACAGAAAGGGGGTTGGCTGAATGATTCTGTTATAGAGTTTCTATTGTATATCATTCGTCTTAATACAGGAAAATACCTTTTATCCGGATACCCAACAACCGGAATAACCCAATAACCGGAATTTGTGGCAGGTAAGTAAATAGTATTAAAAAATAAAAAAGTAACGAAATATTTAACTTTTAATTTTGCCGCCGTAGACGTGAGCGCCACCTATCGCCACCTGTTTATTCCCGCCATAATGCGCCATGCGCTATGATAATTCAGTGTTTATCAGTCCGTGGGCAAGGTCAGTGCTACCCGACGACCGGAGTGGTATTTTGAGTCATCCCACATACCACCCAACACACACCCACACATACCACCCAACACACCCACCCACACATACCACCCGTGTATGTGTGTGTATGTGTGTGTGTGTGTGTTGGGTGGTATGTGTGGGTGTGTGTGTTGGGTGGTATGTGTGTGTGTGTGTGTTGGGTGGTATGTGTGTGTGTGTGTGTTGGGTGGTATGTGTGTGTGTGTGTGTTGGGTGGTATGTGTGGGTGTGTGTGGTTGGGTGGTATGTGTGTGTGTGTGTGTTGGGTGGTATGTGTGGGTGTGTGTGTTGGGTGGTATGTGTGTGTGTGTGTGTTGGGGGGTATGTGTGGGTGTGTGTGTTGGGTGGTGTAATGGCTAGACATTTTATATGCATTCAGTCCCCATATTTGCGCTTGGCGCCAGGCTGTTGTCCCCGCTGGCGGATGCCATTAATGTTTTTCTGGTGGCGGGAAAGGATTCCAGTCTGTGGGAGGGGTTTTAGGCTCATAGTTGCCTCCCCACGAGTAGCAGGGTGCGCTAGCAGAGACACCCGAAGTAAATTGCATGTGGTGGCTGATAGGAATTCAGGCATGCATAATAGAAACAGGGTATAGAAAATATGTTTAGATGAGCCGAAGTGGCAACGCGCCACCAGCCGCCATCTTGGAGGATCCAGGTCGGCCTGGGTCGCTCACTCTGTTACAGTTCACGGCCACGACTACACCTCCCCCAGCCGAGGACGTCTTCTGGACCTCTCGCCACCTCCTTCCAGTTCCCCGCGTGTCTGGAGCTTGTTCCTGCTAACGACGCAGGGCGAGTCATACCGCGAGGAGAAGGAGGGCTTGGTAGAGGCAGACGCAAGCTGGGAGCAAGGAGCGAGTCGCTAGACAGGAAGTCGACCACGGTGTGTGCGCGACGAGGACCACAGGCTCGAGGCTACAGGTTCTTATAATCATAATCCATAACCCCTTATATCTATTCCCCAGCCAGATAACCAGAAGCGGTAGGCTATCATAGGCATATGTAGGGAAGATATTTAGGGCGTGATTGAGTGGATGAATCTTGTGTTGGGGGGTGCTATTTTTGTTATGTGTAGATCTTGTAAATAAACTAGATAAGGTGTTTACCAAGTGTTTATTGTTTACCCTGTATGTAGTCCTGGACTGATAGCTTCATAGTGAGTCAAACAAAGAACCCGAAGGTGATTTAATTATTGAGAGGTAAGTGAAGTCTAAGTACTTAAAACCCCCAGTAAAAATCAAAACTTTCACAGGTGGTATGTGTGGGTGTGTGTGTTGGGTGGTATGTGTGTGTGTGTGTGTTGGGTGGTATGTGTGGGTGTGTGTGTTGGGTGGTATGTGGTGTGTGTGTGTTTGGGTGGTATGTGTGGGTGTGTGTGTTGGGTGGTATGTGTGGGTGTGTGTGTTGGGTGGTATGTGTGTGTGTGTGTGTTGGGTGGTATGTGTGTGTGTGTGTGTTGGGTGGTATGTGTGGGTGTGTGTGTTGGGTGGTATGTGTGTGTGTGTGTGTCATACAATACAAACAATCATACAATATTATGTTTATTTTTAGTAAATGCATCTTTCGTATGTATACTTACCCATTAACCGGACTTTTCCATTAACCGGCTACCCGGAAGTCCGGATATATCCGGATAAAAGGTATTTTCCTGTACACACAACCCTCGTTTTCCCGGACTAATAGGGGGGAGCACTGGTCCGGGAACCGCAAGCGTCCGGGAATCGCAACAGTCCGAGGCCATTACCCACCCCCGGACGTTTATCCTACTCTCGTATTTACTGTCCGGCAACCGCCAATATCAACTACCCCGCCGCGGACTTTTACGTCACTCTGTTGTTGTTTTTAGGGCTGTGAGGATCCCTTGGGGAACACTATGAGCCCTGGTGATGTCCTATGATGCTATCACAGGTGCTGTAGTTGACCTGTCTTCCTCAGGAAGGCACAGGTGAGGCGGATGACAGCGTGTTGCCGGGAGGGGTGGACGTCAGCCGCCGCCAGCAGGGTGGGCAGGTCACAGGTGGCGACGTTCAGGGTGAGGAGTTGAGAGCATAGCATTACACGGTGGGAGTGGAAGCACGGACACTGCAGCAGAAAGTGTTCAATAGTCTCAGAGACGTTCCTGCACCAGGGGCAGTGGGGGTCAGGGGACTGACGGAGGCGGTGCAGGTGAACTGTGAGTGTCGTGTGCCCAAATGTAAACAATACGACCGCTGAGCATGCTGGAGGCCGGCCGCCGCCAGCAGCGTGGGCAGGTCAAAGGTGGCGACGTTTAGGGTGAGGAGTTGAGAGCGTAGCACTACACGGTGGGAGTGGAAGCGCGGACACTGCAGCAGAAAGTGTTCAATAGTCTCAGAGACGTTCCTGCACCAGGGGCAGTGGGGGTCAGGGGACTGACGGAGGCGGTGCAGGTGAACCGTGAGTGTCTTGTGCCCAAATGTAAACAATACGACCGCTGATCATGCTGCCACCTGGCGGGAGGCGCGGGCGCGGAGGCATTTGTCCGGGACTCTGACATGTCCCCGGACCTCAGATTTTGACCGGCAAATCCGATATCCGGGAAATGGAGGTCCGGGAAAACAAGGGTTGTGTGTATATACATAAACACCTCCGTGGTGCAGTGGTTAGCATGCCTAGCTGCGGATCTCCGGGCCCGGATAGGAATCCCGGCCAGTTATATAATTATATCAATATATAAGAGTGTTATGACGTCTGATTATGTATGTGTGTATGTGTGCTAGAAATACATAGAGCATTAATCATGATGTCGTCTCCGTGGTGCAGTGGCTAACGTGCCAAGCTACGAATCTGCTGGCCCTCGTTCAAATCAGGGCCAGGGCAGTCGGCGGCCAGCCTAGTCAGCTGTTCATCCTTCCTTTCGGGGTTGGTCGATATATGGGTACCTGGGGAAACCTGGGGAAGGTAACTCTGGTAACCTGGATGTCACACTAGCCCTGTGTCCCGGGGTAGCGGGTTGTCACCCACCACAGGCTCAAGAGGTAATGCGACGGATATGAGCACCGAGGCAACGCGCAGCAAAGCATAGGCCCCCATCTTTACCTTTACCTTATTTATCGTGATGACAGAGGAAGGAATTATTGGATTTGAATACCCGCCTCAATCATCAGTTACATTGGACGACAACAGATGGCGCTCGTGTTAGACATCACATATTATGCTTAGGCTAGAGCCTCAGCTTTCCTATCTTGTGTGTAGGGTGTTTGCCTGAGGCCGTTTACAACTGGTCCGAAGCCAGCCTCATATCCCTTCAGGAGAAAGGAGACACACCTTAGGATAAGATATAAGATACTTTGATCCTATCTAGACACTTTGCAAGTACGTACCAACGAAAAGGTTATTGACTATACAAAGTGCCACCACGCCAGGATGAACCTGGTGGGAACCTGGTGGGATCGAACGCAGGGACGCTGCATGCGAGCCCACGCCTCTACCAACCGAGCCCCCCTGATGGGTCCACACACACCTTAGGAGAAAAGGGGGATAGGAGGAGGCAGAAGAGGAGAGATAGAGGGAAGGAGGGGAAAAAAGAAGGAAGACTGGAAAAACCAGGCAAAATTAGTCAGACAGAGGACAGAGGCCCGAAGCCAAGGGAGTTACCAGGAGGCCTCCTCCCGGGTATTGGGCCACAGTCCCCGGGCCCAAAACACCCTCCACAGTGACAGCGGGCCTGGAAATGGGGGAGGGGGGTAATTCATGAAGAGATGCTGCAGTGATCTTCACTGCCTGATCAGAAGGTATAGGACACCGCAAACCTTGATTTCTTCAATGTCTAAACAACTCAATTTCTTTACACATCTACTTGATGCAATCTTCCAGACAACTATCCCTTCTTCAATGACACACATCTTAAACAAAAAGTTTCACATCTCATTATTCTCTTGTTAAGTCAGCTTCTATGAAGTTTGGTGTTCTGAGGCATCTGCCTAAATTTTTTTCTCCCTCTCAGATGCTTGCTCTGCCTATGTATGGAGTACACATCTCATGTTTGGGGACGATCCACTCATACGGCTCTCTTAAACAAAATTGAGTCAAAAGCTCTTCGTCTCATCAACTCTCTTCCTCTGACTGACTGACTGTCTTCAATTTCAATCATCGCCGCGTTGTTGCTTCTCTTGCTATCTTCTATCATTAATGTCATGCTCACTGCTCTTCTGAACTTGCTAACTTCATGCCTCCCCCCCCTCTCCCGCAGCCTCGCTGCACAACTTTCTATTCATTCGCATCCCTATTCTGTCTATCTTACCAATGCAAGAGTTATCCAGTATCATCACTATTTCATCCCTATTCTGTCTATCTTACTAATGCAAGAGTTATCCAGTATCATCACTGTTTCATCCCTATTCTGTCTATCTTACTAATGCAAGAGTTATCCAGTATCATCACTGTTTCATCCCTATTCTGTCTATCTTACTAATGCAAGAGTTATCCAGTGTCATCACTGTTTCATCCCTATTCTGTCTATCTTACTAATGCAAGAGTTATCCAGTGTCATCACTGTTTCATCCCTATTCTGTCTATCTTACTAATGCAAGAGTTATCCAGTATCATCACTGTTTCATCCCTATTCTGTCTATCTTACTAATGCAAGAGTTATCCAGTGTCATCACTGTTTCATCCCTATTCTGTCTATCTTACTAATGCAAGAGTTATCCAGTATCATCACTGTTTCATCCCTATTCTGTCTATCTTACTAATGCAAGAGTTATCCAGTATCATCACTGTTTCATCCCTATTCTGTCTATCTTACTAATGCAAGAGTTATCCAGTGTCATCACTGTTTCATCCCTATTCTGTCTATCTTACTAATGCAAGAGTTATCCAGTGTCATCACTGTTTCATCCCTATTCTGTCTATCTTACTAATGCAGGAGTTATCCAGTGTCATCACTGTTTCATCCCTATTCTGTCTATCTTACTAATGCAAGAGTTATCCAGTATCATCACAGTTTCATCCCTATTCTGTCTATCTTACTAATGCAAGAGTTATCCAGTATCATCACAGTTTCATCCCTTTCACTGGTAAACTCTGAAACTCTCTTCCTTTTCTGTTTTTCCACCTTTCTTCGACTTCATTTTTTTCAAGAGAAAAATATCAAGACACTTACCAAACTAAATAGGCCCTTCCTCTTTACTGTCTCTTCCTATCTGATTTATGGGGACTAACATCAAAGTGGGCTATTTGTTGTTGTTGTTTTCCTGCATGTGGTCAGTCCCTTTTGATGTACAAAAACAAATAAAAATAATAATAATAATAATAATAATATCAAGTGTATCTCTAGTAACAGCAGAAGTCTGTACTTACCTCAGTGTTATCACTGCCATTATTTTCTGAATTGAAGTCAATATCATTATCATCTTGTGGTGATACCATGAAGATGGAGTGAGGGCTGAAGATATTATTACTCTCACTGGAATACTTATCGAATAATGGATTCTTTACAGCTAAATCTTTAATATGTTGCCATGCCTCTTCTCGGTCCCTCATTTTTTCTTTCTCTCTGTTGGTGAAGAAATAAATAAGTAAATAAATAAATATATGGACAAATAATTAGAGGGTAGGAGTACCATATATCCTGTTACAATCTATCACTGCTCTGAAGAGTACATCACTTCTTAATAAGTACTGAGTAGGTAAAAACTTACTTTTGTCGCTCTGCTTTGTACTGTTGTGTACATTCATCAAAAAGTTTTTGATTCATTTCCATAAACAGCTTTAAGGCATTGTATATTAAGCCATGTATAGTCCTGCAACAAAAGAAACAACAGTTGCTCATAACCATTCCACTGCAAAGGCAAAAGTAAATATCTCAATATACTTGTATATTATCATTGTGTCAAAGGCTGAATACACACTTGTTCCAGTGGGACTTGGAGTTCTTATATAAAGCAGGAAACATGATGGGCAGAATTATTTGCGCATTGTCACTTATTAGGGACAAAATATACTCATTATTCCAGTAGTAGAGAGCTCTCTCTGCAACCTGAAATAATAACAAATGTTTAACATTATCATCTGTATGTAAAGTTTTACAATTACAAAATTACAACAAAACAGTGCTGTCTAAAAGATGGCCATTTTTATCTTCCCTGTTATGGAAAAAAACCTTTCACAAAAATATTTTACAAAACAGATGGTCATTCCATGATTTTACAGTGATTATATAACTACTTTTTCTTATAGTAGACACCTATTTATTCTTCAGTTAAACCACGTGTAAGCAAAATGTATCCTGCAATGTATTCATGCAATGCACAGTGTTGGTCATATTGACCAGCTCTTGCAGATCATGTTCATATACACATCAAATGATTAGAATATCCTCAGCAGATCCGCTTCTAAAATATACAGACAATCCTCACATCAATAGACTAAAAGGGGGGAGAAGTGGTCCAACAGAGCCAATTGCCCGTTAGTGCAAGGGTATTTTCCCGGGGTGTGAAAATATAGGAAGAACACAGCACTAAGGTCCATGCAATGTGCTACCCATGTACACATATGTTACCAATATACACATGTATTTTTGACAGTATATTACTCCTTTCCTATCCTAACTCGCACCAACATTCAATTTCACAGCATATTCTTTGAGTTCGTCCTTAGACTAGCAATTATCACTCACTGTTTGTTTCTTTACTACATAATCGTCACACACGCGGGCGACAGAAACACCAGATTTCACCTTCTTAATAAGCTCAAATTTCTCTGCAAAACTTAGATTCACACCCTTTCTTTTACCACTTCCCTTCTCTTTCGATGCCATAATTAATTCACTGCACTGAACAATTACAAATAAGCATAAAAAACACCGAAAAACAGGCAAAAACACAGCAAGTCCCTGGCGACCAAAGCTTATCTGACACTTGAAAACAACTATTGTGCGCGCCGACTAGTGGACACTTACTGAACTACCAGTCTCGGTATGCTTCTTTCGCGAGTTTTAAAGTATCAGTCCAGACATTCAGGTCTGCGGAGTTTGTCCGTTGCATCAAAAATCCATAGCAGTGGGGTCCGTTGATACGAGGGTTGTCTGTACTATTTGCTTAATTTGAATTGATTGCCATGTAAGTGTGGTTGGAGTTTCACACGTTGGCAAAAACTGATAGCCTCCCGACACCTCCCGTACTAAATAAGTCCACCTCCCTTTCTACAATTTCTTACTGTCTACTTTACAGGGTCTGCCCATCTTACTAATGCAAGCGTTACCCAACCATCCCTCTCTGGTACATTATCCAAAACACTTAAAAATGCCAAAACATGATCCTTCTCTAGATCTAAACTGTCTTGGTGTTACTAATTTCCTCTAAAACATACATGGACGTCTGATTTTAATAGTTACAAAAAGATATGTTCAGATAAAGAACAACAATCCTTTAACTCTTTCTCCCTCCCACAAAAAATAAAGAATAAAAGACTTACAAATACATACTCAAAACAGATAAACATAGTACTGCACCTGAAAGTGTGGTGATGATACACATTTGGCCAGCTGGCGAAACAATGGGACTACCACCTTCACAAATTCATTGGGTTCAATGACATCTAAGATCTCTTCAAGCTCGTTTAAAAACATCACCTGTGAAAAAGAAGAAGATTGAAACATGATGTAGCCTACCAAGTACATAAAGTCATTGACAGCTAATCTCTGAAAATGATGTAAATTCATTTAAATTAATTCAAATTTAAATTTTCAAACAAAAGTTTTTTTCCCCATACAAAACAATATAAATAATGCCAAAATTACTCAAATTTTACATAAACATAGAAGATAAATTTGATGAACCTACACTACATAATTTATACGTGACACAATTAAGAGCTTGGAGTAACAGAGTATCAATTCCTCATTACAATATCTTAGATTTATTTCAAAATACACTTCAAAAAATTTCAAAGCCTTTATTAGCACTACACTTTTGAGCTTGAGTAAAGAGATATCTTTCATTTCATTCACTGTTGTATATCTATACTTAAGTGTTGCCGTGATGATTGAAGTGCACTTTGGTGACAACACAAGAGATTGAAGTACTTCAGAAATAGAATTGTGTGTATCAATAAAAAGTATTAATATATATGTATATACTATATATAGTATATACCCCCCATATTTCTTAAGAATTTTAAGAGACACTGACCTCTTTAGGGCTATGAACTTTAGGCCACAGCTTGAGCAAGGTGATAATGACAGGTTCAGTTAATGAGGGATCCTTTTCCAGGAACTGAACAACACAGTAAGCCAACTGGGGGTGGTAGACACTCAGGGACTTGACTTTGTGGAGGGGTAGCAACACCTTCAAGAGGAACACTTTGTGCTCTTCTTTCAAAGGTAATGCAAACCCATTGATGATACTGGAAGGAAGGTAAAGCTTTTATTATAGGACAGAAGTACTAATGACGCAATAGCATAAGTACATTCTTTACACATTTTTTTGTCACGAACACATGTGCTTTGTGTGAGCACCCACACACACACACTATTTCTACTGTTATTTAAGTCTCATATCTTATATGAAAAGTTAATTATATTTCTGCCACAAAATGTCAACCAGTCAATTTATAATTGCAACTTTTCAAAAGGGAAAAAAATTGGAAAGCATTTTTAAAGTACACCATGATGTACTAAATGTGTAATTTTCCTGTTAATCAAATTAACAAAACATTCATATTAATTGTAAAACAAGTTCATGAGGCATGAATGTACAAATACCTTTTTTTTGTTTACTCAAATGTATGCCACTCACACTTTTCTAAATGAGTTTTCACTTTGAACACTTTTCATTCCCTCAAAAACACAAATCCAAAGTGACCACAATAACAATGTACAAGGGCTGCAACAATGTCTTACCTTCCTAAAATTTCTAATAACTCTGCCACACCATTATGATGCTCCGTTTCATAAATGAACCTGCAAACAGAAAGAGTATATTAAGCATTAATTGTAACTAAGCTTGTTTTTAATTCTCACATCATAAAAATACACATACGTACTACGAAAGAGAAAACAATTCATGCAGTTAAAATTACCAGAATGAAGTAGAGTAGTGATAATGTACCTATTAGTCTTTAGATTCAATATGTCATCATTCAGTTTGGACTGAGAATGCAGTGCTCAGAAGATATTTCATGAAAGTGAAAATCCCTTTCTTTCCCTTAAGATTCTTGATATCTTAGAAACATTTGAAAAGTACATGGCATACAAGATAGAACAACATTTTGCATATATTAATAAGAAAATGATACACGCAATTGAGTTGTGTGGAGCAGGTAAGGTGAAATACTTAGATGAGGTACACACAAAGAAATCAAAACAACACATTCGATCAGATCAAATAAATACATTTCTATCAGAAGTCCATCTGTAAGGTAAATATGAGTGTATGCACAGATGCTAAGACTGGAATGAAATGACTGATAAGTAAAGATTGTGTCCATGGAAAAGCAGGGTAATATTTTTTTCCCTTCCAGTCAATATGAGGGACTTCTGAGAAATATATGTGGTATGAAAGCAATGAACAGAAACTAGAAAGTCTTTTGCTGTGCACCACCTAAATAGTTTAGGGAAATGCCAAATGGTTTGGAAAAAATGAAAAAAATAAAAGACATACAGATAAAGGTTAGATTATGTCACTGATGGCAAGGTAAGAAAAGCAGTCAATTCGTGAAGAAAACATGCTTCATAGTGTACCAAACTGATGAGAGATGTCCGAAAAGACAAAAGTCCAACAATCAGTGGTCATGGATGAAGGCTGAGCTTCTAGTGGTGCAGCACAGATGATTATACAGTGCTGACGATTAGAGTGCTGATTATAGAGTGCTGACAATTAGAGTGCTGACGATGATTATAGAGTGCCATGCGTACTTCATGCTGAAGTACGCATGGCACAGAAATCAGCAAATATTTTTTCATGAGATCATTGCACCTGACACCAAGTTTTCATAGTAAGATGTCTGTTACAGTTATCATGCATGTATATAACTGCTGCTAAGGTAAATATCTGGAGTTTACTGCAGATATCTTTTCACAAAAACATAAAATATGTATGGTAGAAAAAGGAATTTGGCAAAAAATTGTATTATGAATAACAAAAAATGGAGTTAACATTGAAAGAAATCATGATAGTATCAGGACACTAAAATGATCTGTAGGAAACCCTAAGTCTTCACACCTCTTAAATAAAAAAACATTTAACTTAAGCAGTGAGGCCAATTAGAGTACATCAATCTTATACAGTAAAACCTCTCATATTCGGACTAATTGGCAGTGGCGTCACCGCGGGGGGGCTAAGGGGGACTTAGCCCCCCCCAAGTCAAGGACTCAGCCCCCCCAAAATTGCTGCTAGTAGCCTGCTACCCATAAACAATAAAAAGGAATATTTATCCAATTTTCCATGCCAGAGCAAAACCTTATTTTTCACACTTATGTTTACTGTTTAACTGTTTAACTACAGTATCCCATGTACCTGTTTTTGTGCAATAAGGGAAATACCTTGAATATATTGTAAGTTTATATTTTTATATTTTTTTCATTATCAAGATAAAACCTTACTGAGAAACAAACCAGAAACATACATTGTGCAATTCCTTTGTGTTTGTTAATGGAGAGAGAAAAATGGCAATTTTATTATTTTGTATAAACAGAATAAAAATTTTCTTCAAATTATCAAATTTAGTTAATATGGTATGATGCATGGTATAACTCTATTAATTTATGTGTCATGTAATTAAAGCTTAATTCCACTTTCTTCTTTTTTTGGCCTCAAAATGACCCTGGAACTGATTAATTTTCAAAATTACCCCCCGACCCCCCAGCTGGATAGGCTCGCTGCGCTCGCCCATCACCACTCCGGGGCTAAAGCCCCCCCAATTTTTTTTTCCTGGTGACGCCACTGCTAATTGGGCCAAGGAGTGGTCCGAGTAATGCAAGGATCCGAATAATGGGGGGATTATATATGGGGGAATATGATGGAGGGGGGGGGGGGGAAAGGGGGAGGAGGTCCGAATAATGTCAAAGTAGTCCGAATAATGAGGGTCCGAATACGAGAGGTTTTACTGTAGTTGCGAAGAGCATGTAGAAATAAATATAAATGATATAATTAAAAAGTGGGAAGGAAAATGTAGGAAACACTCCAGAAAATAAATACTTGTTCATGTTACATTACAAACAGTGATATTTATTACCATTAATCCCTTGAGACCCAGAACGTTATTTCCATTGTAATTTGGGTACCATTAGACGATTTTTTAGTGAATATAAGCAATATTTTATAGATATGACCTGTTTAGTATCCTTTTCCACTAACTAATTTGGTATTTCAGTTATTTTCGTAATTTTATGGCTGACAACAGACAATTTTTTATAGCCAAGGAAAGATCTGGGTGTGAAGGGGTTAAGAACAGAAAAGAACAAGGTAGGGTTATACTCACTTGTAAAATATATTGTTGATCTGCTTACGAATAAATGCTCTCAGCCCCAAGAACTTTCCATATATTCTATGTAAGGTGGTCTTTAGGAAATCCCTCTCCCTTGGATCTTCAGAATCAAATAGTTCTAATAGCTGCAATACAAAATCATCATTAATGCCCATAAAACAACAAAATCGTTTTAATACAAGAACATCTTAACATTAACAATCCCTAACTTACATGATACGTAAAAAGTTAATCAATAGAACTCAAATTTCTGTAACACAAAAATGAAACTTTATGACATGAACACCAAAAATCTAAGGCCTCATAAAATCTAACTCATCCCCTTAACCCTTAAAAATAAATATGTATAACGTGTATTTGGCTTTAATAATTACAGTAAAACCTCTCATATCCGGACTAATTGGGCCAAGGAGTGGTCCGAGTAATGCAAGGATCCAATAATGGGGGGGGATTATATATGGGGGATATGTATATAAAAAAAAAAAAAAAAAAAAAAAATGGAAGCTAGGAAATTTCGACCCTAAAATATCCTATAAAATTGGAAGGTTCCTTTTCACCATTTGCTGATTGGAAACCAGAAATTCTTTTCCCATTTTTTCTTTTGTGTAATACTCCAAAACACTTGAGATCAAAGCCTAGGTCCATTTCTTTCTGTATTTTTACCATCTGACATAACGAGGTATACTAGATGTGGTGACTTTATAACAATAGCACGTGGGCGACATATAAAGTAACAAAAAGAATGTGAGTGTAGGGTTGGGAGCCCCTCATCCCGTAATAAGTGATATCATCTCTTCTACAGGAAATGTGCAGCATCAAAGAAGCTGACAGGAGCTAATAACCCTTTCTAAATATATCTCAGGAAAGGTATGTCTGCCAATGATGTGAGTGAGCACGCACATGAATTTTATGCATGTGTTACACTATTTCACTGTCACAAAAGTATCTTAGACATGTGGAACCACGAGCTAGATTGATTGAACAGTCTTGATAGTTCTCTGCTAAGGATCTTTTTACAGACAAAACACAAAAGCTCCCATACTTATGTACATACGTAATTAGTTACTGGGGGGGTTGTGCTTAACTTGAAATGTATGTAAGTCCAACATTATTCTTGTCAATACTGAATATGTATTGTACATAGCATTGAAAAATAACTATTTTACAGTACAGCTATACCCCAATAATATTTAATAATTTATTTTACCAGCCTTAAATGGTATAGTTCAATAATTCTTCCTATTACCATTACCACTGGCTTCACTCATACTTCTGAGATATGTAAAAATTATTGAATATCTTTGAAAATCACAATTTATACTGCCAGACAGGTCTGTATGTAATCTTTAAAGTATATGACTTGAATGTAAGTAGAGGACTGCCTGTACATAACATATATATCTCAAAATAGACAAGCTTACAGCATAACTTTCAAGAAAAAGATATTTCAATATGGTTTAAGGGCAGCTTTTCTTCTAATACAGAAAGATCGCGTTATATGAGCATTTCTTATATGATTATCGAATGATCAATGAAGTTGGAATCCAATTCACTGTACGATCAATACCTGCTCAATAATATTTGTGTGGCAATACCTGTCTTTTATTTTCCATAAATTTAATGCCTATGTATACTTAAAATAATGCAATATAGCACTATCTTTTTCTGCTGTTGTTTGTGTGTGTAATCTTGTTAGATAAGTAATACAAGTGTCCTCTGCACTGTGCCAAGTGGTGCAGACATACAGGCGGAGTTCAGTAAAACAGTGGCAGCAAGAAAAAAGTCTCTAGGTCAGTAAAAGGTAATGCATCTGTAAGATACACAAACCGTTATCTCTACAGCTCCTCGTCTCACACCAGGTAACGCTTCTTCACTTTATCCCCACTCACTCTGGTCATGGGCCCCTTTCTGTCTGAGGCAGCCAAGGGAACATAGGCATGGGGCAATTGTTACTTCTTTGATTTTAGTCTGCCTAGTGCCTCCAGTGTCCCTGGTTTGATGGCATATAAGTACGGTACCTACAGCACGCTACTGGTAGTCTAGGTACATTTTGTGTGTTTTACCTAACTATCTGCCTATTTTTAACTTTTTATGCTTATGTAAATTCAACATTATCTAATACAGCATCATCTTTCTGTTGTTTACATGTGTGTGTATGCTTGTCTGCAGTGTTTGAGAGAGGAAGACAGGTTTGTGGTTATTGGGGATCTGAATGGAAAGGTTGGAAACAGTAAGGTGGTAGGTGTGGTGTTAAAGTGAGGGGCAGACAGAGTGGATGAGGTAATGAGGATGAGAGTGGTAAGCACCTCGTGGTCATCAGTGGCTGTTCTTGGCAAACACCTTCCAACAGAATGATCCAAAGGGACACACGGAGGAAGGATGAGAGGGGAGGGCATAATGGCAGGATTGAATAAATAGCAGAGGACGAGAGACTTGAGATAAGATGTGATGGGTGGCAAGATAGTGAGGATATCTAAGGGGTCAGATCGTTATACATGTACTGTTTAAACCAAAATGAAAATATAGAGAGAAATAGGACTTTGGTAAAAATAATGACGCGGGGGAAAATAAAAAGATGGATAAAGAGGTTAGGGAGGATTACAAGAGGAAGGTGTGTGTCTGTGTGAGAGACTTAGATAAATTGGGATGGTAGAGGGTGGGTCACTCATGTGTTTGGTATGTTAAAAAGTGAAGACTGAGGCTTCTGGTAGCAGAAGTAGATGGGTATATTGTACGTGAAGATTGGAAAAAGGAATATATATATATATATATATATATATATATATATATATATATATATATATATATATATATATATATATATATATATATATATATATATATATATATATATATATATATATATATATATATATATATATATATATATATATATATATATATATATATATATATATATATATAGTATATATATATATACACACACGTATATAGGTATATATAAAGTTGTTTTGTTTTTACCACACAAAATTCTTCATTCAGTTTATCTCTAATAACAGCTCGCCCTTCAAAACCTTGGCCAACAGGTCTTGAGAGCATGGTTGTGTTGGGCTCTGCCTTGAGGGGGCAGATGCCAACCTACCCAGAATCTCATTCAAAAAAATTCTGGATCCAGATTTGGATCTAGATTGAATCCAAAAACTATTCAATTCTAAATTGGGTTCTGGTAAAATCTTTATGCTAGAATGTGTCCATGGAGGTTAAGAGAAGTCTTGGGAATAGTATTCCCTCGGCAATCTTGATGTGTGGACCACAGTCAAGAGGGTGAACAGTGGCAATGAGTTACCTGAGAGGGGCATGTGGAGGGACAAGATGGTGTGAGCCTTGAAGGCGTGTGTGAACGATGCAGCGTGTGAGTGTGTGGAAATGGATTGAAGTGTGGAGAGAAGTATTTTAAGATGGTGTGGGCACAATCAAGGGAAGAAAAGAGAAAAGTTTGAGATAAAAAGCTTGCGAGTAAGATTGAGGGTCCTACTAAGAGAGGAAAACCACTTGTAAGGTGGAAGGATAGAGCAAAATAATATGAGTGAAAATAGTGACTGGGTAATGGAGGAGAGCTTGAAGAGGTAATGAGGGAATGTTTATATCTGCCTTTAGTTAGGTGTTATGCCACTATTTTGGGAGACGGTCGGCCGTGAAAAAAAAGCCATCTCCGAATACCATACTCCATACATTCATAGTCACATTTGAAATCATGTGATTCAATTTGTGTTTCCAGGTAAATAGACCAGCAATCCAATATCTGTACTGTCGAACTAACCATACAGATCATTAAACAAATAATGAAAAATATTTTGGTTTAGGTAACCACAGCTATACCAACCTGCAATACAAACTTTTGATCTATGAATCGTTTGGCAACAGATGGTTGGAAGTCTGGGCTCTCCAGGAACCGAAGGAAAAACTCATACACCAACTGGAGATGAGGCCAGGCAGCTTCCAGGGTGGGTTCATCCTCTTCTGGGTCAAACTCTGTTCCTACGTGAAAGCCAAACACGTCATAGTAGATTTGATATATCTAGAGGATCACTATCTAAGCTCTTTAACTAAAACAGCACGTATGAAGAGTATAGACAGCTGACAAAGTTTAATGGAGAAACTGGGTCCATGTTTCCCAGGTTGAAGTATATGCGTCTCAGCATGCAATGAAAGTTGTGGTGCAACATATAAAAAACACAGGCATCTGGCAAATACACTCAGGAGGAAGAAAATCACACCTGAAGGATTACTGGATGGAGGAAGAGTTCTGAACAGGTTTACAGCAAACATCTGGACCACTTCCGGGTACACTGGCTCTGTGATGACTTGTCGCTGGGTGGTGACATATTCCACCATCTCGTTCAGCGCTGCCCGCTTCACTTCCTTCCATTTTAGATCGCTGAGTGGGTCAGTTATGAAGTCGAATATAACCCCACACTGCCGAATCTTCTGAATAAATAAATCTTCCCGTTCATTGGGCTGTGCATCTGAAACAGCAGGGGGAGTTTATTTGCAGTTTTCTGCCTTCCTCCTTATTATGAGGGAGGGCAAATTAATAACAAAATCTTTACAAGATATGAGAAAAAATTGAAATCTTGGAGTGACTGTCTGAAGAAATCCAGTAGAAAGCATGCACCTAAAATCCTATCTGAAAAGTGTGAAAATACCCTCAAGATATGCTCATTATAAGAACCTTTGATCAAAATGCTAACTAGTAATACCATAAAAAAATAACACCAAGAAACTTTAGCTAGCAAGGGTGTGAACGACAGGTAGCTGACACACCCTCACAGCACAAAGTTTTGACCGAGTACCAGCAATGCAGCAGATTGCTGATGATGACACACACTCATGCATGACAATAACTAATAAAGTAAACACAATAAACCAAAGACAGATTCTAAGAAAATAAAAAATAAACAGGATGACAATTATGCAGTTTGGTAGACATGGAAGCCTTCAAGATACTCTCATCTATAGTCTAATTTTTTTAACGAGGCCAAAAATCCTGCCCCCTTGCTGCTTACTGACTGATATTTGATGCCAGGAGAAGGGAATACTAAGCTCCCTCTAAATTTCAGCTGTATTTTATCATAGTTAACCATATTATCAGGGAAACATAGGCATCTTTTTAAGCATGCGACCTTAAGATAGAATGGAATTTTTGCCTTGTTAAAAAAAATAGACTATAGAGTGAGGGTTATTGAAAATGAACTTGTTGAAATTTAAAAACCATTACAGGAGTCACTTAAGAAGAATGATGAATTAGTAGAAAAAATGAATAGTCAAGATATAACACTGGATGAAATGTAAGTCAAAATAAGTTCCCTCAAGACCACAACCAAGGCCATTGGAGGCTCGCTAGTCAAACAGGAGCATGAAATTAAAAAAAATTAACAGCAAACAGAATTAATCAGAATAAGAGTGAAAGCAAGCAGTATTGTAGAGAAAATCTTGACAGAAAAAAAACTTGTGCCAGCCAATGAGATAGTAGTAAGTGCTTGTAAGGATAGTGACAAAACATACGCATAAATACTGAAAGAAAAAGAAGAACTGTTGCCGGAGAATCAGAGAGCGGAAAAAAAAAAAAAAAAAATATAGAAGTAACATAATTTTATGTAAAAAGAAAAAAGAAATCCTATTCTAAAGAATCAGACAAAGAAAGAGATTTGCGTGTAATAATAAATAAGAAACTAATAACAGAGGATCACATAAATGAGAAAGTTAGATGTATGTAAGCACTGTTGGCAAATAAGAGAAAAGCCTTCACATAATGTAGTTGGAGATGGTAAGAAAAATCATATCATTAATAAGACCCAAATTGGAATATGCTGCAGTGAATTCGAACACACACTCAACCCCTTGAGACCCAGAACGTAATTTCCATTGTAATTTGGCTACCATTAGATGATTTGTATTGAATATAAGCAATATTTTATAGAAATGACCTGTTTAGTATCCTTATCGGCTAACTAATTTGGTATTTTTAGTCACTTTGTGTAATTTTATGGCCATCAACATACGATTTTACATAGCAAAGGAAAGATCTGGGTGTGAAGGGGTTAAAGAAACATATCAAGAAACTCAGGAAGTACACCGAGCAGTAACAAGGTGGGTGCCAAGCCTCGGAGGTTTAAGCTAGGAAGAAACACTGGAAAAATTAAGGTTGCCCAAGTTGGAGGAAAGAAGGAAAAGAGGAGACATGAGTATGCTGTACAAATGAGTAAAAGAAAAAATAGATACAGTAGACTTATTTCAACAAGGGAACACAAGGCTACGAGGACACAGCAAGAAACTTAATAACAGAAGAGGAGATAAAGAAATAGAAAAGTACAGTTTTCCAAATAGAGCAATAGATCAATGGATTGCACTACCAGAGGAAGTGGTGTGTTAACAGTACACATAAACCAAAAGGAATACATGATAATTGGATATTAAAAGACGGGACATTACAAGCTTGACTCAATCCTATAAATATACAAATAGATAAATACACACAGAGTAGCTACAACTTTTAAAACTTGCTTGCACTTTGACCACTAAAAGCATGGACACGGTAATTGTGAATCAACAAACCAGTGTCACCCACCTCGTAAAGACGGTAGCTTCTGCAGCTCCCTGTTCTTGGGGATGTTGAAGCGGGACGATAACTGCCGCTTCTCCTTTTTGATGAGGGGAACACCAGGGCCAAACTTTATTTTATTAATCTGTGTAGGAGGAGGAAGGCCATCCTTAATGGATGTAGCAGTTCCTAATGGACCCTCAGCCCCAATAATTGGTGTTGGTGGCAGCTGCTGCACCTGCTGCAGCTGCTCATCCTGTAGTTCCTGTTCCTGTGGTTCCTGTGACTGCTGCTGCTGCTGCTGCTGTGGATTCTGCTGCAGATGCTGCTGCTGAGCATGTTGGTGATAAGGTGGAAGTGATGATGGTAAGGGTGGTGATGGAAGTGGTTGTGGAGGTAGAGGTAGTGGTGGTGTAGGTGGTAGTGGAGGCAGGAGCACAGCAGCAAGTTGTTGTGGTGGTGGTGGAGCAGCAGAGCCACGCACGTACAACACCAAGCAACACACAGAGAAAAACCAGCAGTTAGTCTTAGTGGAAAGGACAACACAAACTACTACTATTCAGTCTACAAATGCAACAAAATGTTATTTGATTCCACCATGGTTTTTAAGATGGTATAAAAATTATAAAGACTGGCTTGCAAAAAGACCAAGGAAACCTGGTGCTCATTCAACTGACCAAAGCATCTCGAGATTGATCTTTCCAACAACCGTCATGAGACATCCAAGTTACCTTCCTCTTTATTTGCTGGAGATTTGGAACACAGCAAAGGAAACAATGAATGTAAAATCAAAGCTCAATAAAGGTATAATTTTGAGCAACAACTACTGGTTAATTGACATTTAATCAAATGCTATCACTCAAGTTTCTTGCTGTCATAGTTAAGAGCTCTCATGCTGCTTTATAGGAACAAGCCAAGATTTCACTATTCAACTACTTCAGAAATATCTAAAAATACATCAGAAAACACTATCTGCATTCATTTTTCAAAACAAAGTCGAGTCAATGCCTGTCTTCCTCTGTGTCAGACCTACCTTGGGTGCCTGGCGTGTCATAAGGAAGCTATTGATGGTGCATAATTCAAACCAATACTTCCTTCATGTGTAACAAGCACCACTTAGCAGGGTAATCATGAACATTTCATGGTAAAGGATAAGAATCGATGCAGTGGGTACTGTGAGTAACCAAGGCAATGATGGGGAGTCATACATATACAAACGTATATATGTTTGTATATATACACAGTAAACACGCATCTTACAGTCATAAATAGTGTGGTTTTGAACATATTTGATCAGGCATTAAGAAAAACATTAGAACTATTCAAAATGTACAATTTGAAGTTGGTGTGCACTGAGCATAGTGTGGATTCAGTGCAGAGTATTTCAGGATGCTGGCTTTAAACATCCACTGGTGGAGGCCAGCATCCTTTCCAGTCTTTGCCTAGCACTGGTAGGAGGCACAATCCCTCACTATATGTGTTGTGTTTGTAGCATTCCTAATTGTGCTGTGTTTATATTTTTCCCTGTTTTGTTAGGAATGGCAAAAGTGCTGCGGGCAGTGATGAATAGCTTAAGAAGGCTGGAGAAAGGCCAAGTCTCCAACAAAAGTTACAAGCGTAGCATTAAATGAAAAACATGTCAATGACCGAAGTAGCACGAATATGGTGGAAAAATTTGTCTAGTATTCCACAAGTGTTATATTAGTGTTTGGCCTGCAACGGCAAGAATGGTGTCTCAGGTGATGGTTGTTTCTGCATAGACGTACTGTACTGCACTGCAGTTTTTCTTGTAATTTTTCCCATTTTTAAAACCATGGGGAGATTGGAGAACCAATTGGCCTTGTAAGATGCAGGAACACTGTTTATACTGTATATAAACATACATATGACCAGTAAAATTGCAATGATACAAGTACACTAAAAACTCTATTAACCAATACACATGGGACATTTAAAGTGCCGGTTAACATATTTTACGATTAAATGAGAAAAATCAAAGATAAATTTATAAGACTCAAAATATTATATGTACGTATGTATATAAAATATATACACAAAATAAAGATAAAAAACAAAAACTTATATAAATATGATATAGGGACTCCTGTGGAGGTGGCGTGAACAGTAGGTGGTAGGCCCTTATCATATGATAGTGATATGGTAATGGAATACATATTTAGCATTTTATCATTATTTCATGGATTTGTTAAAAAAAAAAAATAATCTTTTTGCTGACCAGATTTGTGCTGCTTTTTTAAGTGAGCCCGAGGCCAGAATGGTGGTTAATAGAGCTTTTACTGCAGCTATGTTCAACAGAGCTTCCTCATATACCATAATTCCTATATTGAGGGGATCAACCCATAGAGGGTGGACATCGTTCCCTACCCTCCAACCATTTCTGTCCTAATTTAAAGGTGAAATAGGGCAACATGGCATTCTTGTCACTTACTGTTCTGCCCTCTTTGCACCCAAACCCTGAGTCAGGCAGCCACGGTCGCCTAGCTATGTTAAAGGTAGCATCGTCACACTCACCCACAGGCCTTGCTGGGGGAGGCCAAAGATCTCTCCTCATGCCAAGAACATTGTCAAGAGGGAGTTCGAACAGAACTCCTTCTTGACAATGAATTTCTCTAACTCCCTCCTTACAAAATTTGGCCTGCCAAAGCAAGGTTGGTGGGTTGGTGTGACAATGCTGCCTCCCGCACTGTCTAGCAATCCAACGCCGAACTGAACAATGGCTGCCGCCATATAATTCAGCCATCTTTAGTGGCTAATTCAGCCATCTTACCCTGAATCCTTTAGTTCTACTATATTGAAAATGATATCCAAGGTTAGGTCCTTTACTTCCAGGCATATCGTGGCATGACCATTGACCATGCTAGGAACGGCACAAGTATATACTAAACATTAAATATGACTGTATAAACTGTACAATGGTGCACCAAGTTTCGTGTCTCACGGTACCTCTAAATATTCCCCATTTCAATTTCCGCACATCTATGCACAAAGTTTTGCGGTCGAGTGGTTAGATTTTTTGTTATCGCGATGCCTAGGGTTCCTGAGGTCCCTAGGCAGCTAACTACCACCTCAAGATCAGCTCCATTTTCCCTCCCACCTCTACAGGCACCACATATGTAGTGCAGTGAATTTTTACGGGGGGATCTCTTCTCTTCCTCTATCTTCTTACTTCTTATTATTATTCTTTATCTTCTTAATTTGTTGTTGTGATGATATTCTGAGGGAAATTCCTGAAGGGGCAGTTTTTGGTCAAGGGGGGAAGTGAGTGCCCTGTCGACTGGGCTCAAAGTAAGCAGGATGTAAAGATCTACACAATGAGAAAAAAAAACAATATTTTTTTTAGTACCCTAAACCGAGACTATTCCAATCTGGGTCCCGATTACCTTATTTCCCATAGGTTCAATGCACAAGGTTTCGTGGATTAGAGTTTCGCGCCGATTACGACAGTCCCAATTAGGCGCGAGCAAAACTTGGTGCACCACTGTATATGAAAAACTGGACAAGAACAACATTGCCTTGTTTGTGACAGTTGCCAAATACATAATGCAGTGTTTCATCGGTAACAGTTGTTTCATGTTACACACCCATATTAACCCTAGAACACAAGCGTGCGGCCAGATGTGGTTTACGCGTGTTTCACCTCCCCCTCTTTTTTCTCAGTGGACTGATTGTCTCCACCGCCCAGGGTATCTCAGTTTATGGCTGGCCGAGTGTGTTAGAGGTGTTTTTGAGGTGCTTGTATTAATACGGTTTATCTATTACCACAATTGCCAGATAAGGGTCAAGGACTGTGGTACAGGGGTGCATGACGCAGTATATCCGTACGTACTACTTTTGTTTATTTTATTTTTTTCAGTGAAATAGCGTTATTAAGGGCAAAACAATATTGTTGGGAGCATCAATCATGGCATCTCAGAGAAGGCGAAAGTACAATTTGAACATCTCTCTGGAGAGGGAACTGTATGTAAATTTGCCTGGTGTGCTAAGTTCCTCTGACACCTGTACAGATAAGGAACGTCAGTTCGAATTACACTGCAGTGAAACTAGTGACAGTGTGGGTGATGATGGAAGTGGAGTGGAAAGTGAGGAGCGGATCGAGGAGGTGGAAGAGGATGCCGGTGTTGGCATCTTCCTTTCGCCCCCATACATCATCAACCCCAAGGAAAAGTTTGAATATTATTTCCCCCACTCTTTCACCCCACAGACCCTACTGAACCCCAACCAGTTCCCTTCAGTGCCCCCAAACGCCCTCATGACCGGAGGCTTCTCCCTCAAGTGTAGTGTGTAGAAGTGTAGTGCCGCCCAGGAGGAGTCGGACGTCCCTGCTCATGCTGCCTGCCACCCCTCCCACATGTAAGTATATATGAGGCCCTTAGAATCATACTGTACCAAGCGCCATAGTACCCGAAACTGAGTTAAGTATAGTCCTGTGTTCCCCAAACATCCCTCTATCTGGCGAACGAGTCAGAGGTACAGAATGCATGCCGCAATAAGGCCGAAATTCCCATTAAGTAAACATAACTTTCACTCCTCCGTCGCACAACCTTGAGCTAAGCCCAGAGCTTGGAAGTATAAGATACCAAGCGTCTCTTTAAAGGCCCCACGTGGTGTCTAGAACTCTCAGCCAATGAGAGCTAGTGATATAGGCGTGTGGCGCCGAAGAGCACTTCTAGGCCAATGGGAGTGCGAGAGACATGCCCTCCTGGCCAATCAGCGTCCACTCGGCAGCCGCAGCAGGCTGCCGAGGCTGACAGTGACATTGACCCTGATAACCCCAACGCATTCATGGATTATGACAGCGACCATGACTCAGAATGACTATCCAGCAGTGTAAGTACAATAATAATGCAGTAAAACTCAATTTGCCTCTTGTTTCTTTAACTTAAATAAACTTTATTAATACTTTTACTTTCAATGTTAACAATCTCATTATCACCGTAGTCAAATTAATCATCATTACATTATTACTGTCGTCATTATTGTAATGAGCATGACAGAATGTGGTAGCAGAAACGTTACACAACATATAAAAAGAAAATGCAATGGAATATCTCTTTTAGTTTCTGAGATATGCGTGTTTAAATGTCGCCAAACTTTGGAGGCGATTTTCTCGTTTAAAAAAAAACGGCGCTTGGTACAGTATGATTCTAAGTGCCTCATATGATATGTAAATCCTGCATTTCTCTTCCCATTTCTCCTGTTATCTTCTGTTATCATATATATACTTATATTTAAGCTTTACTTGCCATTTTCATCTGCCTACACGAATATTTTTTTTTTTTTCTTTTTCTGAAACATAACCATTCTTTTACAGCCTGGACCATATAAACCCGTGGTCCTTAACACCTGGGGGGGCTGGAGCATCTAGGGGGACATCTCAACTCGGTGTGGGGCCATCCAGAGCTCCCTATGATGAAACCTGCCAGAGCTGTGCGGCAGTTTCCAGAAACTTTTTTTCTTTTTTTTTCACTTGTTTTTCCAGTCTTTTTGTATGTGTCCTAAACTTTTAGTTTTAGGCTTAGGAAACACATTAGAATCATCAAAAAGACTTGTACTATTAGTTAAAAATTACTAAAAAATAAAATCTGTAAGTTACAAATATTTTTTTCTAATTTTCAAAGTTATTGCCACATATGACCCAACGATTGTGTTCCCGTAGGTTGACTCCACGATAGTGTTCTAGGGTTAATAACATGATGAAACATGCGTACATATTTGTACATGTTTCCTGTTTACTTGTAACATTAAAAACACATAAAAACAAGGGAAGTTTCTATGGATGAATATACGAAATCAAGAGACAGTTCACTGTTAGCATCACCATCCACAAAACTATACAACAGTAGCCTACATACACACTTGTTGAAGGAAATAGAGTATCTGATATGATTATATATGCAGTGTTGACTTGTTGTGCTCAACATTCTAGTACAGACTGGAATGTGATCATTTTAGCACCCAAGCATCTGCCACTTTGCAAAAGCCTTCAAATCTTCTCCTAAGATTCCTTTCAGTTTAGATGCATATTGTACCCTGGTAATAACAGTATTGCAAAAATATTCCATGTACAATAAGACCTTGATATCACGGCATGAATGAGAGTCTGCCTTTCCAGAGAGGTATGGTTTTCTGTATTTACCAAGTTGTAATATACAGTTACAGAGCTATGCTCGTACTTTCCCATCTCCAAAATGACTACTACCCAGCTTTACTTTGAAGTTATGAGTATGCTTGACATGTACCACCTCCACATCAAGGTGATTCCACAGTTCTATTGATCTGTATGGGAAGCTATACTTCTTGACATCTCTTTTGCATGTGGTCCTCTTCAACTTCTCCCCATGACCTCTCATATCTCTCTCATCCCACAAAAACCTATCATCTCTATCATAATGTTCCAGTCCCTTGCAAACACTGAACACACTGATCAGATCACCTCTTTCCCTTATTTTCTCCTGGGTTAATAATTACATTTTGATAGTCTTTCCTCTTACGATAAATCTTTCAAACTCGGGACCCTCTTCTTTGCCGCCCTCTGTAGTCTTTCAATCTTTCTTATATTTGTCCTTCTAGGCAGTGACCAAACCATGGCAGCATATTCCAAGTTAGGTTGAATCATTGACACAATCAACTTTTTCATCATCTCCTCATCCAAATAAGCAAACATCATGTATGTGGCTTTCTGGTGTGAGGTTGTTGGTGACCGTTAAGCAGAGGTATTTTTTTTCTTTTGTTTTCTATTACAGTAAAACCTCTCATATTCGGACTAATTGGGCCAAGGAGTGGTCCGAGTAATGCAAGGATCCGAATAATGGGGGGATATGTATAAAAAAAAAAAAAAAAAAAAAAAAAAAAAAAAAAAAAATCTAGGTGTTGAAAATTCTATAGCTAGGAAATTTCGACCCCTAAAAAAAAAAAAAAAAATTAAAAAAATAAATACATAGCTAGGAAATTTCGACCCCTAAAAAAAAATTAAAAAAAAAAATACATAGCTAGGAAATTTCGACCCCTACAAAAAAAAAAAAAAAAAAAAAAAAAAAAAAAAAAAAAAAAAAAAAGAGGAGGAGGTCCGAATAATGTCAAAGTCCGAATAATGAGTGTCCGAATACGATAGGTTTTACTGTTTTACTGTACACTCATTTCCTATTCGGTAATTCCCTGTTTGTCTCCTTGTACTCTTACTGAATTCCATCACTTTACATTTCTCTGCATTAAACTCCATTTCCCACCTCTGATCCATTCTGATATCTTATCAATGTCTGTTTGTAGCTGATTACAATCTTCCTCATTTTTCACTTTTTTCAGCAACTTGGCATCATCCGTGAATAAACTTACATAGCTATTACTTCCTATTACTTCCACCATATCAT
This sequence comes from Chionoecetes opilio, assembly GCA_016584305.1. Classification (NCBI taxonomy): domain Eukaryota; kingdom Metazoa; phylum Arthropoda; class Malacostraca; order Decapoda; family Majidae; genus Chionoecetes; species Chionoecetes opilio. Next base: position 297,005 of record JACEEZ010019117.1, on the reverse strand, counting down.
TTACATAGACCATGAACATCACTGGTGCCAGCACTGACCCTTGAGAAACTTCCTTATTAATCTGCACCACTTTGATTGTTAATCCTTTATGACTGTTCTCGTCTCCCTATCCTTCAAGTAATCTTTTACCCATTTCAGCAAAGCACCTTTCACACCTTCTTTGTGTTTTTGTGTTTTCCATAAGAGTCTCTTGTGCGGTACCTTGTCAAAAGCTTTTTTCAAGTCCAGGAAGACACAATCGACCTATCCGTCTCTCTCCTGTGTTTCATCAATCACTCTTGAGTAGAAACTTAGTAGGTTTGAAGTGCAGGACCTGCCTTTCCTAAAACCAAATTGTCGATCTGTTGTAATAGTATCTTCAAGGTATTTCTTCCATCTGTTTTTTAATGTCAATTTCCTCCTTCCCCGTATGCGTGTGTGTGTGTGTGTGTGTGTATGATTACCTAGCCATAACATACAGCGCCTGAGCTAGATTCCTGTAGTCCTGTCTTCGTATCTATATTAATCTAATTTTTCTTTAAACTGTTGCATACATTTTGCCCCGATCGCTTCTTCTTCTTAACCATTTCAAGTGTCTGTAATGCTGTGTGGCAAGCTTTACTTCCTGGTGTCACTCAAACATCTTCCTTTTCTACACTTTCCCTTGCACCCTTCAAATATCCAGCCTAATGTATTTCCCTAGTTGTAGCGTGCATTGTGATCCTGTCTCTATATTTGTTACTCAAGTTTTTCTCTATATATAAATTGAACACACTTTCCCACTACATGTATCACTTTTTTTTCTGGTCCATTCTAGGCATCTACACTTCTATGAGGAAAGCTTTACTTCGTTGTATCTATCAAACATTCTCCTTTCTTTCAATCTTTCCTTGTGTCCCCTAAAATATCCAGCCTTTTTTGCCCTCTCAAAAGCAGACCTTTTCTGTCTTCTTCCAAGTCATTTATCAGTTCAGGCCTGAAAGTGTACAATCTATCTTACCAGCCACTGGTGAGTACAGGACTTACAAAAATTTACCAGCCAAGAAAAAAAATTACTAGCCAGAGGAAAATCAACAAATAATTATTGACTACGGCAACACTGTGTGTGTGAGTGTCAGCATTGCTGAGTGATGTGTGTGTCACAGTGTGGTGGTGTCAGTTGCCAACTAGTTAGATGTTCGCGCAATTGAGTTGCCAATTAGTTCCCACTAGATATGTGGTGTGAGGATAAGGCAATGCAAGGGGGGTGGCGCACTTTGGAGCCACATGGGAGGTGCGAGGGTGCCTCGTGAAGGGCTGTCTCACTCGCCACTGACAAGTACAAAAATTATCTTTGCACTCACCACTGGTGAGTGCAAAATAGTTTTTACCCACCATGTAATTTATTTACTTGCCATGGCAAGTAAAATACTCTCAACTTTCAGGCCTGCAGTTTATATAAAATAACTAAGTTTCCTCTCTCTTTTCGTTTTCAAGTACTGACAGCTTCTAACTGAAGGATCTAAAGGAGAATAATGAGGCTATAAAGAATCTTTACAATTGCGTGTTGGCCACGGTGGCGCTCACACCGCTGCTATAGAAACAGCTGACACCAGAGTTGCGATCCCACTCCACCAATCGTAACTGCGAAGCCCGATGATCGTTTATTGAGAGGTATTAAAAGAAACACATCGTAAGTGCAAAATATTGTTAACCAGGGCATCTTAAAGCAAGGTCTGCCTGTATGTTTCACAGCTATGAGTCAGTCTTCCTTTCATGTAGTATTTTAATTTTACATTACAGCTTTATAAGCCCTTCTCAACTCATCTGTTTTTCTTGTGTTCTTCAAACTCCTATTTTCAATGACAAAAGGTATTGAAAGGGCTAAAGTCTTCTTTAGTGTGGTACTTTACTTAATGGTGAGAGAGACACACAAGAAATGCATCACTGTTTCTTCCAAAAACCTTGGTAAGTGTGCTTGGGCAAATCCACGTGCAAGCATCAAGAAAACAAGCAAAAACATCAATGGCAGAAGCGAGAGCAACACTTGCGTGCAGTATCTAGATTAGCGGGAACAGGAGTTGGGTTGCATGCACTTGTTACTTGCATTTGAGTCTTCTGTATGGATTACAGTAAAAAGTGAGTGTGAACAGATGGTGAGGTTAGTCTTCTCACTGCTCAGGAATGAATGGTGGCTTTAAACAGTAACAGGTGAACATCATGAAAAAATAATAATCTGGATTAGAACCTCAGCCACTTAACAAAAAATGTCAACCAGATGGGAATGTGTTCACATGAATTGCTGAAACAGGAACGTGTGTACCAAAATGTTTTCAATTAATTGTATTTCTTCTAGCACAGACAACCCCAATAGAAGTTGAAAACGTAGTATAATGATTATGGTGATTATTACTGATGCAAAACAAGGCTGCAGGAGTTCTACATGGATGTAAAAGATACTGTACATTATATACAATACTTTATGCAAAACTTTAATATTTTTTTCTATACAAAGCACACTTATTGGTAATTTGGATTATGACCATCAAGCTTTACATCTCACACAAAGTAATTTTCAAGTATATCATATATAACTTTGTGGCCTCAAACTTAAAACTCATTTATGTCAGAAATCTCCTGCAGACAATGCCAACCAGGTGGAGGAAGGGAATGTGGATGAGTGCAGTGCGGGTGTTGTGGCGGCTGGTCCCAGGTGGGCAGGACAAGCATGATACCTTGCTGGCCAATGACAACAGAGGCATCACTGATCATGTGCCTCTGTTGACTGTGTAAACCATGCAGCTGTGACAACTGGATTATTTGATGACGTTAATTACTCTTTAATTCTGAAATGGTACTGTTGTCTCTAAATTTGGACAAAATGATGATAAAGAATCTTGAGGTCTTCAACAAGAAGTATATTACAAATGCTTACTGAATGCAGTGTTTCCTATGACTATTCATAATATTTCTTAGTAATGAAAATACTATAGTCAGTTGATTCTTGGAAAACTTCCTATTCTTTTAATTTCTTTGCAAAGCTATGGTTACTCCAACTGGTTTGTGTGGAAAGCTGAACAGCATTACTAATCAAGCAAGACACTAGCAATTACTGAATCTAAGCACTTTCTTTTCATTGAGTTGTATAAAATCATGGTATTCCTACTGAAGACAAATAGCTAGCCAAAGGCCATGATGCTAAAACTAATGAAAATATGTTCTAGGGAATCAGTGCCTATTTACAATACTAACTTCATATTTATGCTAATTGAAGGGCAGACATACATAACTAATTATTGAAGCTTATTTCAACATAGGAGCACAATTGAAATATTCCTATTCTATAAGATGACAAAGAAATATAATTTACCTGTTTCCTTCACACAGGAATACATATCTCTGAGCCATCCTGTTCCATCACAAAACACTACACTAATAACACAGTAGGAAGTATCAATTCGAGTACTATAGTTGACTACATACTTTGTCCATTTTACAGACTATGACAAAATATGAAAGCTGCATATTGCTACTTGTAATCTTAGAGCATTAAACTTTGCAATAACAAAATAAAATTTTCATAGAAAGGTGCTGATTTGTTTTCGTATATGTGGGGATTTAATGCGGGGTTTGGTTCGGTGGTGGACCAGCCGACACGCAAGTTGGCAAGTCAAAGATCAGCGGCAGTGGAAACAATACCGAGCGGGCAGTGCGCTGGGCGCCGATCAGTCTAGCTTTGTCCACCCGATTGTAAACACCTCCGCTCGCGTCCTCCCGTCCCTCACCAATATTAGTATTGTTTTAATACGAGAGAACTGTAACTCGAAAATGCCAGTGGTCGCTGGCAGTTTTAACTTAAAGGTTGATTTACTGTGTTTTGGCTCCGCGACTCGCATTTTCGTAAATCAATTTCGCGATAAATATTGATGCACCTCATCTGAAAACCAAAAAATAAAGTTCTTCTGTTGTTCTACTAATTGTATGGATGACATGCATTAAGATTGAACGTTCTAAAATATCAATTTAATGCAAATTACTAGCCTCGAGTTTCAAAGCTTAATGTATTTTTTACATGTACTATATTGTAGCATGTTTTATTGGGGGCAATGTTCTCACTGTTTTCTAAGACAGTACTGCTGCGTCTGGCAAACGCTCGTCAAAATACAATAAGCAATGCTTTGAAAAGAAGAATATAGAATGCTGAAATCGTTTAGGGCTGCGACCAGATAGGTTATGAATGTGGAGGCGGCATGCCGCGCTTTGTGGCGGGAAGATTGATTCAAAACATTGCGACTTCACGCGTCGACTCATTGCACTTCCAGGCTTTCTATCTAATTGATACACAAAAAATAACAGGAAAATATGACTGCCTAGGTATAGTCAACTTCAAAACATTCGTTATTGACAATATAATATCATAGAGTAACATTTACATCGCCTCCTCAACTATAACCTTCATGGTTATTTGGTTATATACATGTTTTACAGAATCAGGCTTCTATACAATATACATATAGAAGAAAATCGTTCTTAGTATTATACTTTTGTGTTTTAAGTGCACTAGAATAAGCCCATATATTGTTTTCCAGTAGACCAACTTATTATCAACCTGAGAGTTAAAACTGCCAGCGACCACTGGCATTTTTGAGTTACAGTTCTCTCGTATTTCCCTGTATGTGTGTATTTGTGATGGCTGCATGTACGTAAGTATACAAACTTTCATCTACTGGTAAGAACAAAGTTCATTTATACACGGAAATGGTCGGAAATAGCAAACTTTCACCTCTTATAACAAACAAAGTTTGTTATATGCGAAAAGTTTGGATCCCTCGGATATAAGGTCACCTCCTTCCCCCAATTGGTTCGCAAGAGTGAGGGTTTACTGTAATATTTTATAATATTATTATTACTATTATTATTGTTATCATCAATTATTACATATTATTATCATCGTTATCAGACCAAGAAGAAAACGGTCTATTAAACCATGGCTTTGGTTGCGCATGCTCAGTAGACCGGGTGTACTGAGCATACGCAACCAAAGCCATGCTGGAAATATTCGCTCCCCAGGCAATCTGAAGCTACGTGACCTCGTCACATACCACGTGGCCTACATAGCATAGCTTCTGGTCTGCGGTACTTAACTGAATACACTGCAGCAATGCAAAGACATGTAGCACACATAGGTGGCGTAACACGTGTAGTGTGTGGCGATTTCCAGGCCACCGTGATCTAACTAAATCTGCTGGGTATATGCAAGGTGTTTATGTAAAATGATGTGCAAAATAAAGTTGTAAAAACATGCATTTCTTTCAGTTTTTCTTCCTGATTCAGTAGTATTTTGAAATATCTTGCTTAAAGAAGTAAAAGGGCGGGGGGGGGGGGGGGGGGGGGGGTTGTAGCCAGTGACCAACTAATAAAGGGGTGTGATGGAAAAAAGGTTAAGAAACACTGATCAAAGTGCATTGTAGCACTTCAGCATTGTGTTACCTTTAATGCCTTGGAGAAGAGATGCACTCCAAATGTTAAAACATCAATACTACCACCTGTGTTGGCAGTACCTGGTGTGTTCTTACATGATCAAATTATTACAGAACGGAGATAATGAAAGATGAGAATGTTGTACTAAAGTAAAAATGCAGTATTGGCTGTCAAGTTAACTGGAATTTTCTCTTCCTTTACAAATCCATTTCCAAAGTTAGGATTTATCTTCCTCAACGCGGCACCTTACTATAAAATATGGTAGCTCCTATCATAAACTCCCTTACACACAAAATCATGCCTGTGTGTGTTTACCTAGCTGTATTTACCTTATTGAGCCTAGTTCATACTGTCATGTCTCCATATCTATTCTCATCCAGCTTGGCTTTAAATTCATGACTATTCCTAGCCTAGACCACTACTGCATGTAGGTTATTCAAAGTTTCTACTTCCATACTGTAAGCTGTATTCTTTTACATCTATCTTGCAAGTGGTTTTTTTCCAGATTCTTTTTACGTCCTCTTGTATCTCTTAAAACTCCTACAAACAGATCGTCTCTACCCACTTTTTATAATCCCTTCAAGGCTCTATAGATTGCATTTAGTAGACGTCCTCTTTCTTTCTTTCTAGTTTTGACATTTAATCTCCTCGTGTTATCCGTATATAGTGTGTGTGAGTGTGTGTTAGGGTGCCAATAGCGCATAGGGGTAATTTTTCAAAGTCAATATTTTTTCACGTACTTTTGTGGTATTCTGCCTTGTACTTAGAAACTGTCGTGTGCAAAGTTTCAGGCTAATCGGTTGATATTTAGAGGTGGCGGATCGATCTTGAACATTTCCTCTTTTCGCCCTCAGGTCATGACCACGAGAAAGCAAACTGAAGTTTGGCTTCTTGGTCATAGTGTTCCTACTATCACAGGAGCAAAATTCCAGCCGTGGAGACTTTTTTACGACGATTTTTCTAGGGCACACAAGGAAGAGAAGAAGACGGTGCAGCAGAGTGCAGCTGAGGCTGCAAAGGAGGTCCTCGACTTCTGGACACGAGCTAGGAACCCCCAACCATCGCAGAAACTAGCGTGAGGAGGAAGATTACTGGACTTTTCGACGAGTGGAAGATCCTGAGCAAAAGCAAGAAAAACTCTGGAGTCACGCCTGCCGAAAAAATAAAAGACCTTCCAAGAAAGTCTCCCAGACCTTTTTGGACATCGCCCACTCCGACGCCCTCATTTTGATGACCATTCCTGAAGACAAGGAATTCCTTCTTGCCCAGCGGAGAAGGGGAGGCGGGGTTCGATGGCTAGTCTGGACAAGAAGCTGAAAGAATGGGTTTTGCCGACGTGAAAGCTTCTCTCACGTAGCCGTCAAAACGCCAAAAGGAGAAGAGATGGTGGAGCTGGAGTCGTCATCGTCTGAGTCATCAAGTCCAGCCAACGCTCCCAACACATCGACTTCTTCTTCCGACGCCGGGGTCGCTTCCCCACCAAAGCGATGAGGACACGGGGCACGAAGTCCGTCCTATCCCCTGATCTCGTCGGAGCCCTTGACAGAATGGGGTCAGTAGCCGCCAAGCCCTTCGAATTGTGGGGGGTACGGCAAGTAGTTTGGGGCCCCCGATCCACAAGAGCTTGTGCTGAATCCCGAGTCCATTCGACAGGCAAGAGCGAAGTACAGGTCCACTTTGGCGAAGGACATCAAAGAGACTTTCAGTCCTCTTACCCCTCTTACCGTTCTTTGGGGACGGGAAGATCCTTTCCCTCAGGACGAGGGCACTCGCGCCGAAAGACTCGCCATCCTCGTCACAGGAGAAGGAGTGGAAAAGCTCCTAGGAGTCCCGAAACTGCACTCCGGAACTGGTGATGCCGCCGCTACAGCTGTGTTCGAGGCTCTAGAAGACTGGGGGGTCCAGGAACGAGTCGTGGCGATGTGCTTCGACACAACCAGTGCCAACACTGGAGCCATCAATGGTGCATGCACCATCTTGCAACAGAAGATCGGCCGACCCTCGTTTCACTTGCTTGCCGTCATCACGTCCACGAACTTGTCCTTGAGAAGGGCTTTTCTACGTGTTTGGGGTCATCTTCTGGTCCTGAGATCACCATCTTCTCTCGCTTCAAGGACTACTGGTCTTACATCAACCAGTCGGCAATAAACCCTCCCACCAACGAAGATCTGCCGGAGACTCTGGTCTCCAAGAGGGACGATCTCATTCAAGGTTTGAAACGTCTGCTTCAGACAAAGCAGCCCCGTGACGACTAGGGGCTGACGACTATAAGGAACTCGCTGAGCTGAGCATCCTTTTCCTAGGCGGCGCTCTTCCGAAGACCTCGATCCGTAGCCCCGGAGCGCTTCATCGAGCGCGTTGGATGGCACGCATCATTTATGCTCTGAAGATGATCCTGTTTCGGGAGCAGATGACTGGAGTCGTCACACCTCGAGAAATGTCAGCCCTCCAGCAGTTCTCATCGTTCGCAACTGAGATATACGTCCTGCGATGGTTCGAATCGACGGTTCCATCCTACGCTCCCGCCAACGATCTTGGATTCGCTAAGGACATCCTTCAGTACCACGACGAAAATATTCAGAAGGCCTGCTTCACCACTCTGAGCCGCCATTTCTGGTACTGGAGCGAAGATCTCATTGGCCTGTCACTGTTCGACTCACGTCTCCCTGTCTCCGACAAACAAGCAATTGTACAGGCCATTCTCTACGATGAAGGAGCCAAGGAACCCGCCAAGCGAATAAACCTCCCATCATCACAAGTTCCTGCGGCAACACTGCCCTCCTTCCCCCACAAAAAAATTCCCTCCCCCTCTTCGAAGCTCTTTATATCAAGACCGACCTTCCTGTCCGCCAACCCTCGGAAGTGGGAGGAAGAGGAATCGTACGTCGAGGCCTGCCGCCGAATCGAGGGACTTCGCGTCGTCAACGACACAGCCGAGCGAGGAGTGGCGCTCATCCAGTCCTTCAACCTCCCGGCTGACCAAAAACGAGGAACAGCGCCTGTTCCTCCTCCAAGTTGTGGAGGCCATCGCCATCAACAGCCCGGACCTCAAAGGGGTTCCCTTTCCCGGCCAAGCCGGCCACAATGAGTGGGGTGGCTCCCCATGATACCCCCCCACCGAGGGGCTAATACTCACCAAGAGGGGGACCAGCAGCCCTGCTGGGGGAAGGGATGTCCGGCTTGTCCGCTTTCAAGAGATGACATCCCCCCTTAATAGGCCAGTGCATAAGGGTAAATAACAAAGTTGTAATCCGCCACCCTAAATATCAACCGATTGAGGTCAAACTTTTCATACGATGGTTTCTTGCATAGATGCACCATTACACCAAAGTAGGAAGAAAAATTCAAACTTTTGATTTTTATTGGCACCCTAGTGTGTATTTACCTAGTTGTTTACCTAGTTGTTACATACAGGAAAAAAGCTATGCTCGTACTGTCCCGTCTCCAAATCTACTATTATCCAGCTTGCCTTTGAAGTCCTGAATACTTCTTGCATTAATCACTTTTGCATCAAGGTTGTTCCAGGCTTCTATGCTTCTATACGGGAAGCTGTATTTTTTTATGTCCCTCTTGCATGTTGTCCTTTTCAATTTCTTCTCATGACCTCTTGCACTTCTATCGTCCCACACAAACAGATCTTCTCTATCAATTTTTTCCAGAGCCATTGATGCTCTATACACTGCTATAAAATCTCCCCTTTCGAGTGTGTGTGTGTGTGTGTGGTCAGAGATACAAATGCAACATAGAAAAATTAAAGTACTGAAATATTTGAAAATGACTTAAAATTGCAGCAACATATTTTGTCATCTACTGTGCCATTAAAATGTGATACACTAAGTACAAAAGAAAGCACAAAAACTTACATCATCAACTTCCTTTCCAACTTGGTTTTGGGCACCGTCCTGAAAAAAATTAAATATCCATTAAGAAACACAACAAATGAATAATTATATAATCAGTATAAATGGCATTTCTCAACACAATTACATATATTCTATTAACTGAAGCATAAAGCCCTGCCTGCAATTCTACCACCTGAATGTATAAGATTAGTTGGTCAGAATATGGCAGATTTGGTGTACAGTGGGGCCCTGTGACTGGCAATGTTGAGACTGAAAAAACATAACTTTAGTCGCCGCAGGCTAAGCCGATCTAGAAGCTGCCTGCCTTCCCCCCTTCCTACGAGGCAGATGATTGGTGCACTCATATAATGTTCATACCAATGTTCAGTACGCCTCCTCATCCAACCTTCTCTCTCCTCGCCTGCCACAGCCTGCCTTCCATACACCAACAATACTATAGTGTAGCATATTTTTTTTTGTAGTGAAGATGGCCTGTGCACTATATACACTCATAATGGCCTATATTTACACTACACCCTATGTAGTGACGATAGCTCTGCCCAGTATATACACTCTGTTGTGTATTGAGGATGGTGTTTTTGGTAGTGATGATACGAGTAATCTGTACACATGTCGAACATGATGAGTGCACCAAACAGCTGCCCCTTGGAAAAGGGAAGGAGGCAGGGACCTTGGTTTCTAGATCAGCTTAGCCTACGGCGACTATAGTTCCAAAACTGCTTGTATTGGGGTAAACTTCATAAAGCAATAAATAAAAACAGAATGGAACCTTTGGGAAGTTTACTTTTTTTCTCTACAGAATACTCGCGTTCCACGAGAATTCGATGACACGAGATTCATAAATTTCAACTTATCTCTGCACTACGAGCAAATTCTGTTCAATGACACTAATTATTAGCACGGCAATACCTCCCTGTATATTTTCCAGCAATTTTGTGCCTATGTATCCTATCCTTTAAATAATTTAATAAAGCATTATCTTTCTAACATTATTCATATGTTCGACTATCCACATTAAAAAGGAACTGTACTGTACTGTAGATGAACATATAGATAAACAAGGGTCAGTGACATGTGCGTTGTGGGAAAATATGGTATACCTACATATATATTTTTTGTGTGTGTGTGTGTGCACGCGCTTCCATAGCTTTTACTGCACTACATACAGTATTATCATTCAAATGTTCTTTATATGTATGCCTATTCATTCAAATGTTCTTTATATGTATGCCTTTAACTACGTACTTGAAAGCGACTACATGCAAGGTCATGAATAAGCTTGTTGGTGCTCAAGGAATGCATCCCCATTCACCCTATGTATTAACTCTTAAAATGCAGCAGCCTCATAATCCTGGAGTCTTTCATGCCCGGGGAAATATTGATAGCTCATATACAGTATATAGAAATTTATTTCCACTAAAAAAGTATCTCTTAATACTGTAGAAACAAACTGTGAAGCATTGCGGCACAGCATAAGTACGGAAAAAAAAATTGCATTTAGTTTTCCGTATTTTCACGCGCTTGGACTTGACGGGTGGCACGAGAGGTCCAGGCAAAGGCTGGCGGGGAAGCTCCGGGCAGGCGAGTCTGATCTGCAGCAACATATTGGGAAAGCCATCCACGACCCTTCCTCCCTCAGTACCACCTAACAACGTAAGTTGTCAACATAACAACATAACTCGTGTGAAGGCTTCCCACCAGACAGTCGGGTGATGGCGTTCCACCTGGCGAGTCAGAAGAGCTTCCAGATATGTCCTTCATCCTCTCAAGAACATGACTGGGGGAAAATATCATCTCTCTGAGGCTCGCCTGATGTATGGAGTGGGTTGCCAGATACCATTGGAATATGAGTGAGACAAAACTCGCCGTGAATCTTAAAACTAAGCCGCAAAAAAAAAAAAAATTAGCGATCACAGTGTCACAGGACCCGAGCCGCCTCGATTGAATAACCGATCGCCACCCTTCAAGGGATAATACCTTTGCTATACGAGAATTGATATACGAGTAGGCTCTCTGGAACGTATTTGCTCGTATCATCACGAGTACCGTATTTTACGGCTTATAAGATGCTACATCTTGGAAGACGCACCCTGATATTGGAAAGAAATTTCCGAGAAAAAAATAATAATTTCTACCGGTAGGTGGTAGTTAAATCTACCGATCTTCTCTGTAGGCTGTGGTCCGAAGTGTCTTTCTACTGCTCTGTTCCCACGTTCTTTGGCGTATCGTACAACTTTTAGCTTGTATGCGATAGTATAAGTAAATCGTGTTGATGAATATCTACAGGCTGACACATGGGTGATAATTTCCAGGACTGAAAAGAGCTTGTGATATGTGTGACAGCCTGGTGGTAAATGATACATCAACACTAACAGACGATAGTTGGTGCTGTTGGCGGCAATCTGCCGAGCCTCCGAGGCGGAATGGCTCCTGCCAGTACCGTAGAAAACATCAGAGCGTGAGGACAAATTAGTCGATTTGAATGTCTTATGGTATTTGAAATACTTGTAACAGGTAAATAACACTGTAATTCATATACTTTGATATATTGACCACTGAAACTTACATTTATACACGTTATGCCATTATGAAAAAAAAATTGTTGAAACTCAAGAATAATATACTATAATTGTTCAAAGAAAACAAATTGAAATCATATAGAAATAAGGGCTATGCATCAATCAATCAATCATTGGGGGCATACACCGGGGGGCGCGTCGCCTCGCCAACCCTACGACACCACTCCCGGGGGTCACCACGCGCGAGTTTCCATGCAGGCTCCTTTCCCATACCAAGCAGCTCTCGACAAGAAACATCAACTTGCCCCAGCCTTGTGGGCGACCCCTTGACCTCCTCCACGCCGGATTGTCTCTTACAGATACAACCCGATGGGAAGGATTGGTTTCAGGGTAGCGTGCCACATGCCCATATAGCCGAAGTTGGCGTTGACGGACTATGCAGGTAATAGGCCTCGATTCAGTCTCACGGTGCAATCGCTGATTTGACACGTAATCATCCCAGCGATACCCCATGATTCTGCGAAGACACTTATTACTAAAGACATTGATTCGTCTCTTCAAGTCACTATTTAGTGTCCATGTCTCACAACCATATAGTAAGACAGGGATCACAAGCGACTTGAAGATCCGGATCTTTGTCCTCCTGCACAAGTACCGACAACCCCAAATACTCCCGCTGAGCGAGTCCATAGCACCATGGGCTATGCCAATCCGCCGTAAGACTTCTTGACGTGACCCGCCGTCATTATGGACTGAGCTACCAAGGTATGTAAAACTTTCCAAGATCTCAATGTCCTCGCCACACGCATGAACAGACTGTACTGCTTCATCCAGTAAATCTCCAAACACCTGGACCTTGGTCTTAAGCCAGGAGACCTCAAGTCCCAAAGGCTTTGCCTCCTCGTGCAGCGCCTCGAGAGCCATCACCAGGACCTCCAGCGACTCAGCAAAGATTACTGCATCATCGGCAAAAACAAGATCAGTGATCTTGGTGTTGCCAACGGATGCTCCACAATCACTTTGATCTACAACCCTGTCCAATACCCAGTCCATACAAGCGTTGAAAAGTGATGGGGCAAGGACGCACCCTTGCCTCACTTCTGTATTAACAGGAAAGAAGCTGGATACACCTGCCCCACACTTCACAACACTCTCAGTCCCAGAATACAGACCGGTTATCAAACCAATAGTCCTTGCAGGAATCCCGCGAAGTCGCAGAAGATCCCAAAGTGACTCACGATGCACTGAGTCAAACGCCTTCTTGAGATCAACATAGGCTGCAAGCATCCCCTGTCGAAACTTTAAATTTAGCTATGCATGAAATACATTTATTATCTAAATATATCACAGCAGCTGTGTTTGTCCACAGATCACATTATATATCCGATCGCATTTGAATTTTTACTTCATCCAATTAATGTTTCTTGATATCTAAATAGTGTTTTGCTTGCTCATAAGACTCTGCAGCCTCTTACTTTAGGGTTAAGCTTTTGAGTTTTTGACAAGTACAGTAAAACCCCTCCAACTCGGACTATATGAGGGTTGACGCTGTCCGAGTTATAGGAAATAAATATTTATTGCCTCGGAACATTAGTTTTTCACCCTAAGAGTTCAGATTCAATTTCGTTGAGGCCAAGATAAGTTGACAATATTTCTTAGTTTGATGCTGAAATATCTGGCAACTCCAAGCAATTTCATAACATATCTATCCAAATCATCGTTTAACACTGCCAAAAATGGGTCAATTTGGCATTGAAAAATGCCATTTGGCAATCCTGTGGCAGACTGACGCAGCAGTGATGCTGCCACGCTGGTCCTGGTGGTGGCCGCCCAAGTTGCGCGGCCAATGGGACTGTGGTCCCTCGCGTTTGGCGAGTCTCAGCTTGGCGAAACACAGTATTGGCGATAGTGACGGTACCTTTGGCGTTTCGAGCTAAGACTATGGCATCTAAAAGTACTGGTGGTGGTGGTGGTTCGAGGAAGCCAGGTGACGACAAGGACAAGGGCAAAAAAGCGGAGAAACGAGAGTGGAGAGTGTTGTGTGGCGGCAAACCGCAGGCGGGTGAGGGAGACATCCAAGAAGCAGGATGTTTCTCTCATCCATGGGTGCGGGAAGGATTCTGAGCTGTAATGACCCATGGTGGTGGCACGGAGGGTGTCGCCTACCGAGGTATCCCAGGTGAAGCGGCAGACCCGCGAAATCAGACGTTTTACAGTGGAGAGCGGCAGCGAGAGGGGGATGATGTTTACATCTGACGGCCATCTTGGCAGCAGCAACCTCCACCTTGTTGACCCAGCTCTTGTTTTTTCTAAGTTTTATGCATTACATCGGCACCTAAATCTAAATAATTCATGGTAAATAACATCTGTTATCTATTATCTATTGTCTTTTGTATTGCTGTTAAATGTTTCATGTATAATGTCTTTGCTTTTAAGCAGTTAGAGTATGAAAATGGAGGTCAAAAGGGTGAACTCGGGCCTCGTCAAAGACTAATGGATAATTTTCCAATTGAAAGTACTATTTGCGTTTGGGAAAATTCACTTCTGGTGCTGGTTTGGCTGACTAATGAAATCGCTAAAAGTGAGGGACCACTGTATTGTTTTAATTTCCCTGTTTGCGTGTAGTATTTGTGATGGCTGCATGTACCTAAGTAAACAAACTTTCATATAATGTAAAGAACAAAGTTCATTATACACGGAAATGGTCGGAAATAGCAAACTTTCACTTCTTATAAGTTATAACAAACAAAGTTTGTTATATGCAAAAAGTTAGGATCCCTCAGATATAACAAATTTTCATATAGGTATATAACGTCACCTGCTTCCCCCAATTGGTTCATTAAAGTGAGGGTTTACTGTACTTATTTTCACTGGAAACCAGTAGAAATGTGGTTATTGTTGACATTGAGCGTGAGGCAGTGAGAGGCACACCTCCATGGCTTGGTGGCGGCCAGCTGGGGACGGGCCGGACAACGCCATGCACCATTTCTCGCTAATCTAACCTAATTAACGTAACAAAACCTAACCTAAATGCAACCTGAAACTAACCTAAACATAACCTAACGAAGCCATAATTATATGAAAATAAGTTTTATACTTGGTTTCCAGAGTCTAAAGTAACAGTTTTCCAAGAGGATTGAAGGTTAGTGTTAGACATATATGACAAAAGATTAGTCTTTCATAAAGTAGTAAATAAGATATGGCAGGATTGATAAAACTAATCTTGGTTAAGATTCGTTTTAGTGACCCTGCCTTATCTCGTTTACTACCTTATGAAGGACAAATTTTTTGTCATATTGGTCTTCTACCAACCTTTAAACCTCATGGCAAACTGTTACAGTAAACCCTCACTATAACTAACAAAATGGGGGAAGGGGGTGATGTTATATCCGATGGTTAGTTATATCCGAGGGATCCAAACTTTTAGCATATAACAAACTTTGTTCGTTATATGAGGTGAAAGTTTGCTATTTCTGACCATTTACGTGTATAACGAACTTTATTTGCTACATTAGATGAGTTTGTATACTTACGTACATGCAGCCATAACAAATACACACAACCCTCGTTTTCCCGGACCTCCATTTCCCGGATATCGGACTTGCCGGACAAAATCCGAGGTCCGGGGATATGTCAGAGTCGCGGACAAATGCCTGGTCCAGTCCGTATGTCGATAAAGTTATCCGGCAGTCCGAGCGTCTCCTGTCACCCCTGGTCAGTGTCCGCACCTCCCGCCAGGTGGCAGCATGCTCAGCTGTCGTATTGTTTACATTTGGGCACATGACACTCACGGTTCGCCTGCACCGCCTCCGTCAGTCCCCTGACCCCCAATGCCGCTGGTGCAGGAACGTCTCTGAGACTATTGAACACTTTCTGCTGCCTCCCGCCAGGTGGCAGCATGCTCAGCGGTCGTATTGTTTACATTTGGGCACACGACACACACGGTTCACCTGCACCGCCTCCGTTAGTCCCCTGACCCCCACTGCCCCTGGTGCAGGAACGTCTGAGACTATTGAACACTTTTTGCTGCCTCCCGCCAGGTGGCAGCATGCTCAGCGGTCGTATTGTTTACATTTGGGCACACGACACTCACAGTTTACCTGCACCGCCTCCGTTAGTCCCCTGACCCCCACTGCCCCTGGTGCAGTTACGTCTCTGAGACTATTGCACACTTTTTGCTGCCTCCCGCCAGGTGGCAGCATGCTCAGCGGACGTATTGTTTACATTTGGGCACACGACACTCACGGTTCACCTGCACCGCCTCTGTCAGTCCCCTGACCCCCACTGCCCCTGGTGCAAGAACGTCTCTTTGACTATTGAACACTTTCTGCAGCAGTGTCCGCGCTTCCACTCCCACCGTGTAGTGCTACGCTCTCAACTCCTCGCCCTGAACGTCACCACCTGTGACCTGCCCACCCTGCTGGCGGCGGCTGGCGTCCACCCCTCCCGGCAACACACTGTCATCCGCCTCACCTGTGCTTTCCTGAGGAAGACAGGTTAACTACAGCGCCTGTGATAGCATCATAGGACATCACCAGGGCTCATAGTGTTCCCCAAGGGATCCTCGCAGCCCTAAATACAACAAAGTGACGTAAAAGTCCGCGGCGGGGTAGTTGATATTGGCGGTTGCCGGACAGTAAATACTAGAGTAGGATAAACGTCCGGGGGTGGGTAATGGCCTCGGACTTTTGCGGTTCCTGGACCAGTGCTCCCCCCTATTAGTCCGGGAAAACGAGGGTTGTGTGTACTACACTCATACAGGGAAATTAAAACAATACGTAGTGAGGCACGAAAGGCAGGCAACATAGTGAGGCATGGAAGGACGTGAGATGAGGTGTTTACACTCAGACCGACAAAGCCAGAATGATCAGCACGCAACCGTGCACCGCCGTGGTCGACGTTGTTATTACTGCCGCAGTACGACCTGCGTGTACATGTTCTGACAGCCCACCACTGAACTAAACCTCACATTCACCAAATTTATTTGGCATATCCCCGCATATATCAGACTGGCAGAAAAATGTCGTTAAAGCCAATTTTTTTTATATTGAGGTCCCTTAAAAGCGAGGGTTTACCGTATTTCGGTCAAAATCACGGACAAAAATGATCAGATAAGAATAAATAAATAGATGAAACTCCGCCGTCACCATCAGTACAGTCCAGACTGCGGGCCAGGCGCCTCTCCCAGCCATCTCTCACGGACAGCAGCCAGGTTAGGAGGTTAAGGTTAGGTTCAGTTTAGTTTTATTCGTGACCTATATTTTTCTGATAAATTTTGATGTTTTGTAATAATCTGGCTTGTTTTTCTTGGAAATCACATTTTTCACAGGTGGGGTCAAGAGAGTAAAAAATAATCTAGTAATTGCCAAGGAAAACAAAGGTCAGATTCTTTCATAACAATCAATATCTATCAGAAAAATATAGTTTCGTCTCAAAAACTTAAACTAATCTTTACCCTAAACTTAACCTACGCATGTATCACCTTGAAATGCCATGTACTCCCTCAAAACAATAATTCCAGAATAACTTAATCATCTGCCTGGCAATCCCTCATAAGTGATGAGACTGATACCTGTTGATCATCCAAATGGATCAAAGGTTATGATAAAGGTGATGTAGGTTAGGTGTTCATAGCAATCCACCAGGATAGAACCAGCAACAATGGATTTATATCAGGTAAGTTTAGATTTCGGAGGGAGATAGGCAGATGGCAGTAAATTTTCGCTTTATTTCATCCCGCTATTTTCAAGACATTAGAAAGACATAGAAACTATTTTTTTCTGATATATTTTGATGTGTTTTGAATGAATCAGATAATCATTTTTCGGCAAAATTGTGCATTTTATTTCTTGTTATTTAAGGATAGGAGAAGAGACTGCCCATTAACAAGCAATTCTACGGGGGAAAAAAATATCAGATTAATTCAAAACACATCAAAATGTATCAGAAAAAAATTGGTTCGTCCTCATAAATAACAGTTATGATAGTACAGTGTTGGGGTTTAGGGTGGGGGCCACCCACTGGCCCACACTGGGCCCGCCACCACCGGCGCCACTCCACCATGACTAAATCTAGCCAAACCTTTTGTAACCTCCTAACCTAACAAAACCTAACTTAGACTTTTGTAACCTCCTAACCTAACAAAACCTAACTTAAACTTTTGTAACCTCCTAACCTAACAAAACCTAACTTAAACTTTTGTAACCTCCTAACCTAACTATACCTAACTTAAACTTTTGTAACCTCCTAACCTAACTAAACCTAACTTAAACTTTTGTAACCTCCTAACCTGACTATTCGCTTTCAAAAATCTAATTCTTAATTTGTCAAGCCAGCTTAAACATGAAAATACTCAGAATGACGAGATCTACGCAATGAAATAGGTAAGGATTGCATCTGGAGGATGCACTAATACAAAGTAATACCGGCAGATATTGGTCTACTAAATGAATGGTAGATGGATTAAATTGATTCAGCTGCCAGCTCTTTTCCACAATCCGGTTATAATGGACGAGAACTGCGCAGTCGCTACTGCCGTTACCACTTATGCTTTCTTATTTTGCTTTTTTTGCTCAGTATACTGTGAAGTATTAATCCACTTCCGCGTAACCTTCAAAACTTACATACACTCAACTCTCCCTTTTCCGGAACTCCTATTGCCGGATTTCGGATTTCCCGGTCTTTGTCCGCCCCCGGACATATTTGGCATGGCTGGACATATGTCCGAAATAGTCTGCGACATTAAGGAAAGTACGGCATTCAAAATTCCGACGCGGCGAGATTCCCGGCTGTTAGTTCAGGGATGCTGCCACTTTGGGTCAGTGCGGGCAGACACAGCCGCTCGGGGTGAGAGGGCACGAGTCATTGTCTTAGTCACTGTATCGACGCCATTGTCTACACATCCTCCGCTTCCACTCTGCTAGTAATATCGCCACAATGCCTCCCGTAGTGCTGCCCAAGGACCCAAAACGTACTAGAAAACCTTAGTACACTTTACTGTGCCACAGAAGTCGCCGGACTTTACCAGATAGTCCGTGAATGGCTACACCTTCCGGACTTTCGCGGTTCCCGGACTGTTGGGGCTCCCGGACCGGGCTAACCCCCTAAAACTAAAGAAAATGGAGGGTAGAGTGTACCTACATATTGAAGAAATCATAGTTGTCTAAAAGCACATACAGACACACCATCCCCGATCCAGACGCCCCACCAACCTTTAGGAGGTTAGGTTAAGGTTCGGTTAATAATCTCGCCGGGGGGGTCGAGGGGGGCAGATCCCCCCGTTAGGAGGTTTGTTTAGGCTAGGGTAATAATCCTCCCGGCAGGGTGGGGCAGAGCGGACCACTCGGCGGCTGGCAGGCGGGCGGGCGAATGAGGGGCAGGGCGGGGCACACTTGTTTTCGTACAATTTCGTCACTTCCCTAGTTTTGAGACACTGACAATTATTTCCTGGCTAAGTTTTAGTGCTTTATCTGATGGAGGCACATTGTTATCAATGGAAACGGCGACCTAGGATTTGGTGATGAAAATTACAATATAAAAATTTTCAACGGGTTTCCAGAAAATACAAATATCTCCATCTGAAAGAGCACAATTTTTTTGGCAAAGAAAAATTAGTCAGTGTCTCAAAACATGACCACGCAGTCCTCGTCCATTCTTACCCACAATGCCTTGGGTAATCTGGAATCTGGTATTTGAATTGGTAAATCTGCAGTTTAATACATTTACTCCCTATTGACCAATATTCTTTTGACATAACTGGTGGGAATGCGCCCCTTTAGACCCCCTCGCTAGTTCACTAACCTAACCTAGGCATTGATTACAAAACCTAACCTCGCTGGGGTGGTTTCGCCCCCCCCCCAGACCCCTCTTGTGCTATTTTTCACTTTTGAGTGTTTTAGGGGTTAGAAATAGTGCAAATGGTCAGATCTACAAGTCGAGGACGATATAACTACGTGTCTTGAAATGCATTAAACTGCAGTAGAACCTTTGAATATAAAGGTTAATTGTGGTTGTTCAAAGACTGTAAATAGTGTACTATCCAGTGTCAATGTATGTCTTGCAATTTAAGGTTGCAACTTAAGTCTGGCACACCAGCAACCACTACGGGCTACCCTAAATTCTAACCATCTATCGTCTGCTATGAGTCCTACTGCAAAACTAGGGAGCCAACCCAGGTAAGCCAGGTAAGTAGTGAATGCGGGGAAAATAGGTTGTTTTAGAAGGTAAGATAGCTACAAGGATTAGGTTAACAGGTGGTAGTGGATATAGAACTGTATCGCGTAGGGCATACGGTCACTTGCACACTGGCTAGACTCGTAAGTGCATCAACAACTAAGATTAATTCTCTCCTCATGGCTGATGTAAGACATACTTGAGGCACCTGCCGCTAAGACACCAACTGGGTGGATTAAGACATGTACGTACCATTATAACAAGTCCAGCGGGAATATAACACTTCTATGAGACTTCATGTGACCGAAAACTATGAGCAGCATCAATAATAATCCAAGCATCCAGTCATACAGCAGATAAATATGAGGATGTGAAAGGTAAACAACAACACGAGACAAACTCAACCTTGTCCCTCGCACTCATACCTGATCTACCTCCCTCATCTCCCTTACACTATCAAATACCTAATACTACCTGAATACAGAAAAAAATCACCCTGATTTTATTTACCTTTTCGTTCTTCAGCATCTTGACATGTTTTTTTTATTACTCTAGACTCCCATCACTTCTCTCTCCTAAGGGTTCCAACAATAGTCATGGCCGTCATCTATTTTATCCTTAATTTCACTAATTTATAGGTTACTTCTTATACCTCTCCTTATCTATACTATACGATACAACTGTACATATATTGAAAGGTTTAATATTGCTGGGATATAACGACTTACCTCCATTTCCACCTGCTTTATTTTGTACTTTGTAGTAGACTTTCACTTGTTTACACGCGAGTTTACGTCTCTTGTGCCTAATCTCCGGCCGCTGATTGGTCCGTCGGGCGAGGTACCTCTGGCCGCTGATTGGTCCGTCGGGCTGGGAGATCCTCAGCCGCTGATTGGTCCGTCGGGCGTGGTGATCCCTGGCCGCTGATTGGTCCGTTTGGGTCACGTGGTCTTCATTCACTTGTTCCGGAGAATGAGCATGACGGGACCCTCTCTCTCCCTCCTCCAGCTTCCACTCGTCTTTTCATCTCCGTCTGTCCTTCCTGCACGTCCTCAGCCCCATCCCTCAGGTCCCTCGGGGTGGCGCGACACACGACCTACGGGGCGGCCTCAAAGGATGCTTAGGACGCCGGTTTTTTCAGTGTTAATAGTCAGCCGCTGCCACAGTGCACTACCTCCTGCAACTACTACACCCTCACACTCCCTCTTGATGCTCTCTTGTCTTGATCTATGACTAGGGAGGATCCGGGATATCTAAAGGTCTTGTAAATAAATATAATGCTTGAAATCATGATAAATTAATGTGTTTGTTCATTTCACGAGTTCTGCACTGAATTACTGAATTAAGGTTAAAGAATATTGAAAGGGTGATAATCGATTACGTGCAATAGTCCGTATCTTACCTACGGTAGTAGGTACTCAAGGTGGTTTGCAAATATAACTGTATATAGGCATCTAGTGTCACAGAAATCACCCTTTAAATTACATTAATACCTTTCTTCCCATGGTTAGCCCTTTCTGTCTCCTTTTTTACCCCTTCAACTTTATCTAACATGAATTAGTATACCATATGCTGCCCGGCATTATAATAATACATTAGATAAGAAGATAATTTATTTCTGTAACATAAATGCTACTTTTTATTCATCCAGACTATTGACAATCACAACTGGGAGTATATTCATTACTTTCGTGCGTCTGCGGCGGTCGCCGTGCTGTTGCCATGGTTACACGTAAACTAGGTTGCGGCGCGCCGGCTACTTCTACATTTCACTCTCCATGATTGGACTAATTTTATCTGATGCAGTCCTTGTAACCAAGTGCTCTTTGCCGCATATAAGAAATGGTGAGTAAAATGGCAATGCGAGGGCAAACTAATAATTCCAAAAATGTGCTAGCATTACATAATATTCGTAAGTTTCAGCTGTTATCCAGGAATGGCATTATATTTCACTCCAGACCCAAAAAATTGATAGTCCACCAAATTATCCAGCATACACATTGAATACTGATCTCCGTTATTATAACTGCCTCTCGCCCAGTCCCAGAGCAAGGGCGGAGACTCTCAAAAGAGCACCAGCACTCGCGAGGCGCTGAGGCAGTGGGAGGAGAACACGGGAGAAAAAGCGACCGAGGCAACAGAGGTGAAGCTGATCGGTGTGCAGCCTCCCATTGAAAAACTGGATGCATCTCTCCAGAACCTGACAGCCTGCGAGTGAGTGGGGGATGAGGGTGCGATGAGGAAAGATAAGTAATGATGATGATGATGATGAGGTGAGAAAAACATTTGAGGTCAGATATAGCAAATCTCGATCGTGTCTGTAAATGGCCTACCGTAGATAACATTAAAGTCGCCAGGGCAATATTTCTTTTCGATTTACAGACGTTTAGTGGCGTTTATACTTACATTTCTGCATCCATGATTTCAGGAAAGTTTAAAGGGCATATCTGGAGAGTCTGTGTCAGTTCGTGTCTTCATCTGTGTCATATTATGGCTATAAATGAACAAATTACCAAAATATCACCATGCAGGGTGGCGTCCTTGATAACGGCTACACTAAGGTCGCCAGCTAGTGTTTATGTCCTCCCGCCCGAAAGGTGATGAGCTGCTGTCTGTCGTCGCGCGAAAAAAGAACGAATAGTGAAATTTGAAACAGTTTATACTTGCAGATTCAAAGCATAAAACATCACTGAAACAGGGTAGATTATAGTCATGATATAAACTTTTGTGTATCATCTTTAGTGGCACATACAAACCAGTAGTGATGCTATAATTCGTAATATATAGCGCATGGCGACATTAGTACAGGTGGCGACTATAGTGTTATCTACGTAGAAAAGCTATGAATGTCTTATAAGATGCCTCCAGGTCAGATTTCAATATGTATGTATATTCACCTAGTTTGTTTATCTCCATGTCCATCATGAACTTAACGTTGGAAAAACAATAGATTTTATCACCCCATTGTAAATCTGATACATCGTTGCAACAGTACTACTATAGCAGTGTAATGTTGCCTCTGACGCAGATGTAGCACAGTAGCAGTCCAACAAACTGCCTGTCCACGGCGAGGTGTTTAATTGTGTCCCAAAAGTATCCAACCCTTAGAATTTCTATAACATTTCCAGGAAGGGCAAGAAGGTAGATCATTATAATTGACATGCCGAGATTACCAGACCCACATTCCTTGAATTTCCTTTCCCTTTCTGGATCAATAAATTACGTAATTAAGTGGTAGCGCAGAAAGCAACAGTACGGTATACATGTTTTCTCCTCAGGAAGCTCTCCCTCTCCACTAACATGATCGAGAAGCTCAGTCATCTCAACAATCTACGCAGCCTTCGAATTTTGAGCCTCGGAAGGAACAATATCAAGAGTCTAGCCGGCCTGGTGAGAGAGAGAGAGAGAGAGTCCGTAACTCCATAAATGTGTGTGTGCGTGTGTGTGTTCGTTTGTTTGAAGATTTTCATGTCACAAAATTTTGTGTGACAATCAAACAATTTTTTTGAGTGTTTTTGTGTTTTTGTGTGTGACCAACATTTCGCCAGAATCATATGGCGCATCCATCCTTTTAATTTTCTTACGCATGATTCTCCGTTATGATTCCTGGGACCATAACATGAAAATAACAAATTTTTATGTAAAACCTTGGTGTAAGATTTGTCAAACAATTCAGGTATATGCGCCAATTAACGTTTCAAACCTTGAACTTTAATGCCCGAGATCGACGTTAGCGCATAAACGAGCTAGTGCGTGGATGATTTTGAGCGTATATTTTGTCTCTTACTCAATCTGATTGTCATCCAAAGTATTTTGTTTAACACACTACAATTGCATACTATAGAATGACAAGATGGTGATACAAGTATTTTGATACTCTCTCTCCATTTCTTTGTACAGGAGGTGTTGGCGGAGACACTGGAGCAGCTATGGATCTCTTACAACCTCATAGAAAAGCTGAAAGGAATCGGTGCATTAAAGAAGTTGAAGGTAATGTACTACAACTGTAGTGTCTTGCTTGCATGTGAGCCAGCCCAACCAACAAGCCATTGTTGGTATCACATACGATCGAGTATGACCGAAAAGTTATTAGTGTTGCCTTCGCATGGGTGTGGACGACACCCATGCGAACTTGTTCGATTAATGGATCCCTTAATCGACCAATAAGCTTTAGGATATGCAGAGACGATACCGTGTCGTCTCTGATCTGATTCCTGAGAAGCTCCTTTCTGATTGATTCAGTACAGTTTTCCGCGCACAGGTGCCGCAGTGGCTGGTAGATGTGAGACAAGCTGGATTAAGTTGGCACTGCATGTATGAATCTGAAATTATTGTTCATTTGCCAGACAAGCACATGTACCTACTGGCCCTGAAAGAACGCAAATAAAATTTGTTGATGTGAGAGGGGAACACAAGATCACGGTGCAAGGTAATTACTTGGTTATATCTGAAGAACATACATGTGGTCTTATTGCCATTGTTAGAGTTCTCTGAAGATAAAAAAAAAAAAAATCTCTCTCTCTCTCGCAGGTTCTCTTCATGGCCAACAACCTAGTAAAGGATTGGTCTGAGTTCATGAAGCTGCTAGAGGTGACAACGATGGAAGAACTCAATTTCGTAGGTAAATGCATCCCATTACTCTCATTGGGAACAACATTATGAAGATGTATTGTAATTTTAGCAGCTATGTATTCTTGTTGTTCTAACATCACCATCAAACCCCCTCATCCCCTGTTGCTCCAGGTAACCCGCTGGAGGAGAAACACTCTACGGAGGGGACATGGAGGTCTGAGGTGGAGCGCAAACTGACAGGGCTGAAGAAGCTGGACGGTCTTCCTATCATTCGTGACATAGACGACGAGCTTATCATTGAACAAAAGCAACAACCGAAGCAGCAGCAGGAGCCACAACAATCACAGCCAGAAGAGGAGCAAGCACGGCAGGAGGAGGGACAGGGGGGGGAGGAGCAGACACCGCCGCAGCCACAGGAACAGAACACAAGTGGGAAAGAGGCGGAGTAAAAGACGCAATTACTGAATAAACAAGATACTATAAGAATATGGAGATTCTTTCAATGAATAACATTCCTAACTGTACATCTTCCACACCTCCACTTCACCTCATGCATGCGTCTATACCACTGATCTATATAACATGGATCGCGGATCTGGGCTAGCTGTGGCCGAGATACTGAAGTCACCAGCCGCCATCTTGTCATAACCAAAACAAATACATGGGCCGGCCAGGCAGTGGCTGGGTGTTGGCTGCTGGCATGTGATAGCCTATATTACCACCTACTACTACTATTAACACCTACTACTACTACTACTATTACCACCTACTACTACTATTACCACCTACAACTACTATTAACACCTACTACTACTACTACGACTAAACTTCCAACCTAGTGCATCGTCGAACCTTCCAAGTCATTTATTTACGGTGATACACAGACAACAGGTGTGTTGCGAGGCCGTACAGGTGTGTAGTGACAGGTGTCTTGCGAGGCCGTACAGGTGTGTAGTGACAGGTGTGTTGCGAGGCCGTACAGGTGTGTAGTGACAGGTGTCTTGCGAGGCCGTACAGGTGTGTAGTGACAGGTGTCTTGCGAGGCCGTACAGGTGTGTAGTGACAGGTGTCTTGCGAGGCCGTACAGGTGTGTAGTGACAGGTGTGTTGTGAGGCCGTACAGGTGTGTAGTGACATGTGTGTTGCGAGGCCGTACAGGTGTGTAGTGACAGGTGTGGTGTATGTGGTAAAGCGAGAGGCTAAGAGTGCAGTGTTAGCCCCCGAGTGTGTGTGTGTCTGACCTAATGAGCGAACGCGCAGTTCTCGTCCACTATAACGGCGCCAGCCCCGTACCGCCGCGGCCACGGGTACGGCGCGAGCCACAGTGGTCCATAGAAGCTACTCGCGGGGATTACAGGAAGTTTAAATTAATCAAAAACCTTTGGCCTAATCAAAAAACCTTTTTTAATTAGGTATATTGAATTGAAAGTAGTTAGTTTCGTACACTGATTTTGAGTATTTTCGTACATACCTGGTGTCGTTTCGTAACTCTAGTAGTCAAGTTCAACTCTGAGCTGAGTGTACGAAACGACTAGGGTTTCATATAGACTACGAAACAACTGTTGGTAATAATGGACGAGAGTTTTGCGGTCGTTTTAAGAGACATCAACTATTTTTTCTTGGCCTACAATAGGTGCTTGTTGCAATGGAGATAGTTTTATTTTGCGCAACCCCCCCCCCCCCCAAAAAAAAAATGATAATAATATTAATGAAACCTAACCTAACCTTATAGGTTTTAATGAAACCTAACCTAGCTAGCCTTAAAGGTTTTAATGAAACCTAACCTAACCTTATAGGTTTTAATGAAACCTAACCTAACCTTAAAGGTTTTAATGAAACCTAACCTAACCTTATAGGTTGTAATGAAACCTAACCTAACTTTAACCACAAGGTATACTTTTTTTTTTTTTTTTTTTCTTCGCAAAATAAAGAACATAAGAACATAAGAAAATAAGGAAGCTACAAGAGGCCGCGAGGCCTACACGTGGTAGTTCCTGTCACCTAACACTACCTACATCCACCTTTCATCCCCATCCATGAACCTATCCAGCTCCCCTTTAAAGCTCCCTAATGACTCCGCACTAACTATTTGTCTACTGAGACTATTCCACTCATTCACCACCCTATTTGTGAACCAGTTTTTCCCTATTTCCTTTCTAAATCTACGCTTTTCCAGCTTGAATCCGTTACTTCTTGTTCTACCCTGGTTAAAAGCCGTAAGAACTTTTCCTACCTCTCCTTTATTAAATCCCTTTATCCACTTAAAAACTTCTATCAAATCGCCCCTTACTCTGCGTCTCTCGAGTGAGTGTAATTTTAATAACTTCAATCTCCTCTCATAACTAAAGTTACGCATCCCTTGTATCATTTTGGTCATCCTTCTCTGCACTTTTTCTAACAACACTATATCCATCCTGTAATATGGAGACCAAAACTGAACTGCATAGTCTAGGTGAGGCCTGACTAGAGCCAGATAAAGCTTTAGAATAACTTCCGCACTTCTACTTTTAACACTTCTGGTAATGAATCCTAATACTCTATTAGCTCTATTTCTGGCCTCAATAAATTGTTTCCTAGGTCGGAGGTCTGGGCTCACCCTCACTCCAAGATCTTTTTCACCTTCTGATCTTTTCAGCGATACATTGCTTATGGTGTATTTATTACCAGGGTTTTTTCTACCAACATTCATAACGCTACATTTATCAATATTAAATTCCATCTGCCATCTGACTGCCCACTCGTTAAGTTTATCTAAGTCTCCCTGCAATATGTTTACGTCAGACTGTGATCCAATAATCCTACCTAACTTAGTATCATCAGCAAACTTGCTGATATCACTGCTAATCCCACTATCCAAGTCGTTGATGTAAATCAAAAATAGTAATGGGCCCAAAACAGACCCTTGTGGAACTCCACTTGTTACCAGTCCCCATTCAGATTTGGAACCATTAATTGTAACCCTTTGTTGCCTATTACTTAGCCAAGCTCTGATCCAATGAAGAACCTTCCCATCGATACCATGAGCCCTAACCTTATTTAAGAGTCGCTCGTGTGGTACTTTGTCAAATGCCTTACTAAAGTCCAGGTATATTATATCATAATCCTTATCATTATCTGCCGTCTCATAAACTTTCCTATAAAAACTCAATAAATTGGTGAGACATGACCTACCCTTGGTGAATCCATGTTGTGAATCATTGATCAAACTATGTTTATCTAAGTGCTCTCTAATGTTTTTTGCAATAATAGATTCCAATAATTTACCCACCACTGATGTTAGACTTACGGGTCGATAAAGCTATCTCCATTAGAACAAGCACCGCTTATTAGGAAGCGCTATGATCATTTGTATCATAACCGCACTCAGGTCTGCTTCCGTTCCCCACTAATTGTTAACAAGTATAAAAAAATATACTTATATCTATATCTACTTATATAAAAAAATGTATACCATATCCACCTTTATTTTTTTTTAACTAGTAGTTGGATGACTGGAGTGGGTAGATGGATTAAGAGTGGATGGGCTGGGTGGGGAGTGGGTGTGGGTGTGGGTGTGTGTGTGGTGTGGGTGTGGGTGTCTGGGGGTGTGTGGGTGTGGGTGTGGGTGGGTGTGTGGGTGGGTGGGTGGGTGTGTGGTGGGTGGGTGCGTGTGTGTGTGTGTGGTGTTACTCACAGGTGGAAAGATTTGCCACTTCCAGGTCCTGGTCTGTTTGTACAGGACATAGCAGCACAGCTTGGAATGACGAGGCGATAACACAGCTAGACAGCAAGCACAGCTTGGCATGACGAGGCGATAACACAGCCAGACAGCAATGCGAGCCGCAGAAACAAGGCTTTGTTTTGGTTACGGCAAGATGGCGGACAGTTGGAACCAGTGCTGAGCCAGGCTTCCGCGATCCATGTTATATAGATCAGTGGTCTATACACAGTGGCGTCACCAGGAAAAAAAAATTGGGGGGGGCTTTAGCCCCGGGGTGGTGATGGGCGAGCGCAGCGAGCCTATCCAGCTGGGGGGTCGGGGGGTAATTTTGAGGCCCAAAAAAAGAGAAGAAAGTGGAATTAAGCTTTAATTACATGACACATAAATTAATAGCTATACCATGCATCATACCATATTAACTAAATTTGATAATTTGAAGAAAAATTTTATTCTGTTTATACAAAATAATAAAATTGCCAGTTTTCTCTCTCCACTAACAAACACAAAGGAATTGCACCATGTACGTTTTTGGTTTGTTTGTCAGTAAGGTTTTATCTTGATAATGAAAAAAATATATAAATATAAACTTACAATATATTCAAGGTATTTCCCTTATTGCACAAAAACAGGTACATGCCAGGTACATGTACCTTAACCTGCCTCCCATCCTGTGTTAACCTGCCTCCCGTCCTGTGTTACCCTGCCACCCACTGCCTTACCCTGGCTCCCACTGCCTTAACCTGCCTCCCATCCTGTGTTAACCTGCCTCCCGCAGAGCAAACATATTTCAACATTTAAATGAAACATCAAACCAATTTTTCTATAAAAGTGTGAAAAAATAAGGGTTTGCTCTGGCATGGAAAATTGAATAAATATTCCTTTTTATTGTTTTGGGGTAGCAGGCTACTAGCAGCAATTTTTGGGGGGCTGAGTCCTTGACTTGGGGGGGCTAAGTCCCCCTTAGCCCCCCCACGGTGACGCCACTGTCTATACATCTAAGAAACCTTATTCATTTGCCTTGTATCATCTGACACATGATTATGACATTGCCACACTCTTTTGTTGCTTTCACTCGTCATATCCTACCTCACTCAGTACTGATTGTAGTTTTACGTATAAGCTTGTTTTTACTCAGGATTCCTCCCCAAAAATTCAATGAGTAAACGGATTTTCTAATTGCCTACAAACAATTAGTATTTTTTTACTGCATCATTTACGGTAGAACTATTCTGCCTTCCACATAGCATGAAAAACAGACAATTGTTCTTTCTTTTGTATCATTGCCATATGTAGCAACGCTCACAAAAAGTATGACTGGAATTATTCACTTGAAAAGGAAAACTTTGCTTGAAATGCGGTTTCTTTTATTTGAAAATAATGTGATCTAGCAATAATAAGCTATTTATTTCAGACATCTGAGTTTACCTTCACATTAGATTTTACATCTTTAGGCCTTCACACTGATAAGAGTGATAATAATGATAATATTGAAGAAAAAATAATAATGATAATAGAAATGTGTACTGTACATAGATGCTTTACACGATACTACATACACAAAGCACAATTGACTGCTACGCTATGACATTACAACGAATACTGAAAGCACTACAGCAGGACTACATTACATACAATATTATACACACGGGGTGATTCAAATGTACAAGTCGTGTTATCAGGTCCGTTTTGGGCAGAGATGTTCCGCATGAGAGAGAGAGAGAGAGAGAGAGAGAGAGAGAGAGAGAGAGAGAGAGAGAGAGAGAGAGAGAGAGAGATCCGTTTTGGGCAGAGATGTTCCGCATGAGAGAGAGAGAGAGAGAGAGAGAGAGAGGTGGATAACTGTACGTAAAATGCTTCTGACAGGTTGTAGTTAATGAAAGCAAAGAATTACCAGAACAATTTTGAGTACTCATATTATCTTGCATTGGTAAGTTGATATCAAAAGCGATGAGTCGATGTATAAGTACTTCCTAACCTTAGATCGAAGATGGTCTTCTATTTCAAATATAATTACCTTGTTTACATTATCAGTATTATTATTTAAGACAAACTATAGACTTTATATTTAAATTATATGACGCATATTCAAGTCAGTGAGTGATTTTCAAAATGAAATTGTACACTATCCTGTGTGAAAATTTATAGAAGTAAGAAATGAGTGAGCTTTCTGATAATGGGTGAAGCAAGATACGAGATACGTATTGCCGTGCGAGCATAGGCCTACCACACAACAACAACAAAATGTGAGTCAATAAATATGGACATACACAAAGAAGCTACAAATAAAGCATAGTAGACTTATGAACATACGGAAACTAAGAATGAAAAGCGGGTGAGATTATAAAAAGGAGAAGAAAGAAGAAATACCTAGAGTAAATGGATGAGGATGGGCATAAGGCATTTATAGAAAGAGAAAAAAGAAAGGATAAAGGAAGGAATAATCGAGAACAAACGAAGAAGAGGCAATATGAAGGCCTTGAAGACTATTATTATTGAAGAATATTAAAAGCTCTAGAAGACACAAAACATGCTACCTTTCCTACTTAATGATCACCGTATCCTCTGAATGGATTGTAGCCCTTGAAATTGTGGCCCTTGAATGAGTCAATGTCTTTGAAGGGTCCGAAGGAGGAGGAGGTATGGGCGGTTGCTGGAGGGTGGTAGGCGGCGGGCCTGTGGTGTGGGCGTGGGGCGGGGGCGTGGTAGGAAGGAGCGGCGCATTTGGTCACCTCCACCTTCTGAACCTGCGTCTCGGTGGCGATGACAGTCTTCTCCACCACTTCGGTTTTCACTTCGGTTTCCACAAGAGTCTCGTACACAGTGTCGAAGGCCGTGGACACAATCTGCGGCGAGAGAGAGAGATAGAGAGAGAGAGAGAGAGAGAGAGAGAGAGAGAGAGAGTTATGATAGTCAAATCCCATATTCTTTCCACTCAATGACGAAAAAATAATCAAGTATTCCCTCTCATTTTTTCATAATCTTAATCTTAACCAACTTTGTACCGTCTAATCTACTATTTTATTCCATTCTTCTTTATTTAATTTCAGTTATTTCAAGGTATAAAATAATAGAATATATTGAGGCGTTCATAACCTTACCTGCTCGATCTCAGTGCTTGTCTCCACCTCAGTCTCGGTAACGAACTCAGTCTCCGTTGCTGTATCGGTCTCGGTGACTTGCTCGGTCAACGTCTTCACAACCTCCTCCACCACGGTATTCAAGGCCGTTTCAGTCGCCGTCTGAACCTCCGTAACCGTGTCGTAAACGGTGACGGTCGGGGCGTAGCAAGCCGGTGCTGGGGGGGCGTACTGGTTATCACCCAGAGCAGAGGACACCACCACCAGGAGGGTTGCCACCAGGGTTACGGCGTTGTTCATCATGATTGCGGTAGTCTGGTGGAGATATGATAGACAAGAACAGTGAGATTGAGAAGTAAGGAGCTAAGAAAATAAAGCAAAAAAATGTGGAAAAATTTATATATGCCGTAAAAGGAAGAAAAAACTACGAGGATGATAGTCAATAAAATATATCAGGAAACCGAGGATACGAAAAAAACTAGTTAGAGAAATACGAATTGGGGGATAAAAAGGAGAGAGATAATTAAAGGAAGAAGAGGAGTAAGAGAAAAAGGCTAGAAGGAAGATGGTTGTTAAATCACATAATGGAGTCAAGAAAAAAAAAATGCAATGGGAGGAAGAACTGAAAATAAGCTTAAAGAGATTAGGAGGTGGTAGAAAGAGGAGGTAAGGAATAGAAGAGAATAGGTAGTGAAGGTGACAAGAGAACATGGGAAGCTAAATGAACAGTAGAAAGGTTAGAGGTGAACTCGTGAAGACGGGCGTGTATAGCAAGGCAAGAAATCGTGGGCGTCTGTGGGTGTATAGCTATGTATGACTCCTAGCCCCCCCCCCTCTACGCCCAATTACTTCCACACCCACACATAGCAAGACTCGCATCTCTCTCTCTCTCTCTCTCTCTCTCTCTCTCTCTCTCTCTCTCTCTCTCTCTCTCTCTCTCTCTCTCTCTCTCTCTCTCCTCTACCTCATATTTGAACATATATATCTTCATATGATAGGAAAAAAAGAGAGAGAGAGAGAGAGAGAGAGAGAGAGAGAGAATCCTCACCACCTGACCTATCATCAAGTTAATAATTTTCTTTGTATTTGACTACCAGGAAAATGTGTGTGTGTGTGTGTGTGTGTGTGTGCGTTATTCACCCATGGTCTTGTCCAAGCGAGCCGGCTTCGCGATCGCCAGTTTCACCCTCCCTGTGCGAGCTTGGAGCTCATTATTACCGATCTTTAGGTAAAGCTGGGACCTCACACACCACACGCACCCATCCCCTTGCTCAAGGGGGACAGTAACCGCCCGAATTTGTCAGTGAACAATCCTCGGGAGCAATGAGGATTCGAACCGGCTACACAGAATGGCAGACCAGCACACTATCCACTTGACCATCGTTGCGGTGTGTGCGAGTGTGTATGTATGTGTGTGTGAGTGTGTGTGTGTGTGTGTGTGTGTGTGTGTGTGTGTGTGTGTGTGTGTGTGTGTGTGTGTGTGTGTGTGTGTGTGTACTTCCAACAGCAATCGGCCACCTGTTTAGAAGTTACTTTACGAAACGCCGCTGCTATGATTTTGGAATGTCACACACACACACACACACACACACACACACACACACACACACACACACACACACACACACACACACATACATGAATTGTACCAAAACACTTGCTGAATCGAACACTCATAAACTATAGATAGTGATGATAACAAAAAAATATATAGTAAAATTATTCATAAAGTTAACGTTTTCGACCGTTTGTACATCACAGCGTCACAATCAGTAACAATAGATGTGATGAGCATGGTGGTGTTGGTTGTGATGAGGAAACTAGAGTACCTTTATATAGATTATCAAGAGACCCTAGAGGAAACCCAAGGTGGTGGTGGTGAGGCTGGAGGCGAGGATACCTATGCCTTTGGTTCCAAGAAACAAGCACATACGAGTACTCTCTCTCTCTCTCTCTCTCTCTCTCTCTCTCTCTCTCTCTCTCTCTCTCTCTCTCTCTCTCTCTCTCTCTCTCTCTCTCTCTCTCTCTCATACATGGAAGAAGAAAATACTTGAGTGGACACTTTTACATCTACATCTTGCACTTTACAACTTGAGGAAAGGTAGGAAAATCATTTATCAAGCCTTCGTAGTTGATTATAAGTAGAGGGGAAAGTTAAGACATATGGCTAGCACTTGTACTTGTGTGTGTGTGTGTGTGTGTGTGTGTGTGTGTGTGTGTGTGTGTGTGTACTGTGTTGGTTGTGTGTGTGTGACTGTGTGTGTGTGTGTGTGTTGTGTGTGTGTGTGTGTGTGTGTGTGTGTGTGTGTGTGTGTGTGTGTGTGTGTGTGTACTGTGTGTGTGTGTGGTGTGTGTGTGTATGTGTGTGTGTGTGTGTGTGTACTGTGTGTGTGTGTGTGTTGTGTGTGTGTGTGTGTGTGTGTGTGTGTGTGTGTGTGTGTGTGTGTGTGTGTTGTGTGTGTGTGTGTGTGTGTGTGTGTGTGTGTGTGTGTGTGTGTGTGTGTGAGCTCTGAGAGAGTGAGAGAGAGAAAAAAAAAGAGCAAACGTTATCTCTTAATTAAATGATTCCATTCAATAGTTACGGAGAATACCACCACCGCCACCACCATCACCACCAACAACACCAATAACATAAACAACAACTGCAAAAGTTGTTATTATAATAATTATTGCAATAATAATCATGATAATAATAATAATAATAATAATTTAAGACAAATTGTGTAACAGTACCTGGTACTGTTACACAATAATAATAATAATATTATTATTATTGGTATGAATATTATTACCTAATAATTATAATTATTATTATTATTTCCATTATCATTTTATCATTATTATTATTATAATGTTTATTATTAATATTCTTATCATTATCATTATCATTATTATTATTATAATGCTTATTATTAATATCATTATCATTATCATTATCATTATTATTATTATCAATCTTATCATTATTATCATCATGATTATCATCATCATCATTAGTATAAATATTTGTATTCTCATTATCAATAAAATTACTATTATCATTATTAGTAACATTATCGTTATCATCATTGTTATCATTATTATTATTATCATTATCATTATTACGTTCATTATTATTATTGCTTCTATCATTTTGACTATCATGATAATTGTTATTATAATTATTGTTATCATCATTATCATTAGTAGTTGGCTATAATCGGTATCATCATTGTGATTATTATCATTATCATGATCGTTATCAGTAGGACAAGCTAGAATAAGAACAATGTAATAATGTGAAACTGTGAGCAGTGAATAGGAACAATAACCACGTTAACAATGATAAGAGATGTCACCTGTCACCCGTCTGTCTGTCTGTCTGAGCGTCACATTGTTGTCATATTGTCTGTCTGTCATCCATTAGCTCCTGTTTCTCCCTGTCACTACCACCGACTCGCTGTCACACTCTCCATCGCTCCAACGTACATTCACTGGTAGCGAATGTGAGTTTGTTTAGTTGGATGCACTTACCTCACTGAGTTACTGTCATGCTGTAGGGCGGAAGGCGTATATATAGGAGGCAGTGCAGGGAGGCGGGCCGAGGGAAAGGCATGGGTGGGGCGGGGTGTTTGAGGGGGCGGGGCTGGCAGACCATCATCCCACAAGGTAAGGTGCTGACCACAGGTACTGGAGGTCAGGTGTTACGTGGCCATAGCACGCTGAAAGGTAGGATTAGGAGGGTAAGTATGCAGAGTAACAATGTAAGCAAGAATGATAGTAACAACATCAGCAATAGCAATAATGATAATCACCACAGTTACAAGCATCACCATCACCATGCTCACTATACCACCACCACCACTACTGCTGCAACTAGAAGGACACCAACAATCACAACTGTCATCTCCACTACTGCTACTTCTGCTGCATCAAGAACAACAATAATAGTAATAGTAACAATACTATCAACAACAACAATAGCGACAACAGCGATAACGATTACAACAACAGCAATGCAACAAAACAGCAACAGCAACGTTTTTTGCTAGAGCAACAGCTCTAACAACAACTACTGCTATTACTAGGACAATACTACTACCGTACTAATGCACCACTTATGTATCACTCATAATGTCACTCTCTCATGGTCTCGTAATCTATAACAAATGTTGCTGTCTGTGGTTTTTGGTATATTGTACCCATGAGACATAGCAGGGCTGATCTGAGAAGGGAAAAGGAGAGCTAGTATCTTATCCAGGCGATGGCGTAGCTCCTTGCCTGGTACTTCTTTTCTGATATCATTCCGTCTAACCAAGAGTAAAAGTACTTGGCCTTGAGACCCATTCCGCCGGTTATGTGCATGACGAAAACGAGGGGGCTTGAAGGTGCCCCGATCCACATGTTGAGTCCTTTCGGTCCTAATCTTTTCCTGCTTGTTCCTTTGGTGAGCAACTTCCAGGGTGACCTCACTATACCACTATTACGATTTCTACTACTACTACTACAACCACCATAACTTCTACTATCACTACTGCATGTACTACTATATACTACTGCTACTTCTACTACTGATATTGATGCTGTTATATTACATTTGTACTATCAAAACAACAACGGGATAATCGGAGGTAGCTGACTTCACCATTGTCGCAATACAGTTCTAATTTTTATAATGAATTTATTGTACCATTACTCTGTTTGTAGGAAGTTCACACAGTCTCCGAGTCATTGTTATGGAAAGTCTTGTGATCTCATCTGTCAAATGTAACGAAGATATATTGTACATTAGTTGAGTTATGGATGCTGTAACACAAAAAAAGTATGGATAGATATCATGAATAGCACACACACACACTACACACACACACACACACACACACACACACACACACACACACACACACACACACACACATACACACACACACACACACACAAACACACACACACTTTCGTAATATATATGTATACGGTAGTTTAACTTTTATATCGTACACGCACTGCTGTCCCCTTGTGTTCGGTGGTCAGCCACACACTCGTCCATCGAATTATTACCATTGCTTACGCCCATAACTCGCTGGACGAACACTGCCCTTCACATAACGCAACGCCAGACACACACACACACACTCACACACATTACAAGGGGAACAGCAGGGAGAGCAGGAGCAGGGAGAGTGGCGCACATATCTACTTCCCACCTGCTGTAACTGCGGTCAGCCACAAGACACACATACACACCCACACACCGCCACGATAGTCAAGTGGATAGCGCGCTGGCCTGCCATTCTGTGGTAGCTGGTTCGAATCTTCACTGCTCTCGGGGATTTTTCCACTGGGAAATTCGGCCGGTTACTGTCCCCATTGTGCAAGGGGATGGGTGTGTGTGGTGTGTGAGGTCCCAGCATTACCCAAAGTCGGTAATAATGAGCTCCAAGATCGCAACGGGAGGGTGAAACTGGTGATCGCGAGTCCGACGCGCGTGGACAAGACCATGGGTGAATAACATACATCAATGGCGGGAGGGGTGTGATGGGTAGGATAGAAGATTCTCCACGTGTTCCCATCACGTTCATGCACTCAACATAACACTACCCCTTGATTTTACATATGAATCGTCTTCTCACACCCAAAACATCCATGCACTCTACTTACGCAAACTTGTTAAGCTATGCCATGCTCTTATTTACTTGTTTCCTCCACACTCTTAGAAAAAAAGGGTAGGAAAAGGGTAGAAAAAGGGTGTTTGTAGTGATGAAATACTGGTACCCTTTTTCTACCCTTACAAATATACCGTTTCGGATCGACGCAAATATACCCTTTTCCAACCCTCTCGTCTAAAAAGGGTAGATAAAGGGTAGATGAAGGTATAATCGGCAGCATCTACCCTACAGCCTGGACATAGGGTTTAAAAAGGGTAGTGATGGTGCGATGTAACAATTCGACCCTTAATGTACCCCCCATTTCTGTGAGTGTAGATGACCAGCAGATCATTTTCGCGTGCAACACTGCCAAGGTCTCCACCACTTTAGTAACTCATTCCTTATCTCTAACTAGATGCATAATATAATCTTCAATTAACACTTTCGTTATTCTCCTTAGCCACTCTGCATATACACTGCAGACAACTCTCATATAACCCATTTCCTCTGCTCAGATCCAACACTTTTGTTTTTCATTGTGTGTTCGTTGTCCAGGCATCACTTGTGTATATATGTCAATGCCAACAGCCCAACATTATAGTGTTATAGTGATCATGTGTGTATAAACTTGCCTTTTTTCATCCATGTTCACTGCCCTATTACATCTTTCATCGTATGTCCTAATGATGATAAATATACCGTATATATGTATTTCTCTCTCTCTCTCTCTCTCTCTCTCTCTCTCTCTCTCTCTCTCCTCTCTCTCTCTCTCTCTCTCTCTCTCTCTCTCTCTCCCTCTCTCTCTCTCTCTCTCTCTCTCTCTCTCTCTCTTCACGCCACCAAAGAGACAAGGTCACTCCTATACTTGTTAATCCTGCCTTATCATATATTGCTTCCAGTATTTACTCCTCACTCTGAACGAATAAGAAAAAGAAGAACTACCCAAAGTGAGTCTGAGAGAGAGAGAGACAGACAAACGGACAAACAGCCAGATACACACACACATACAGAGAGAGAGAGAGAGAGAGAGAGAGAGAGAGAGAGAGAGAGAGAGAGAGAGAGAGAGAGAGAGAGAGAGAGAGAGAGAGAGGAGAGAGAGAGAGAGAGAGAGAGAGAGAGAGAGAGAGAGAGAGAGAGAGAAGAGAAAAAAAAAAACATTATTATAATATGTGGATGCGGTGTGTTCGGTATATAGAGAAGGCGTCATTTCCTAAGGCTTCTAAATGGCATCTGCGTTGCTGACCACTGACATAATAACACGAGGGCATTGGGAAGAAGCATGAGAAGAGATGAGCGAAGATGCGAAGGAAGAGGAAGAAGGATGAAAGATGAAAGTAAGAGTGAAGGACGTGGACGTTTAGTTACTTTTTTGGAGGGTTTTTTCTTACTTTTTTTTTTGCAGTGAAAGGATTGTGCGCATACGTGTTCGGCATCGATCAGCAATGGGTGTGAATATACCGTATACTGTGTTCGCATTTAAAGTGTGTGTGTTGATAAATTTTTAGACCTACTGAGAATATGTAAACGTGTTTTAAATGGTTTGTATCAGTCTTCTTTGAGGTAATAGGACGGGATGGCAGTCTGTGTGTGTGTGTGTGTGTGTGTGTGTGTGTGTGTGTGTGTGTGTGTGTGTGTGTGTGGTGTTGTGTCATAGGTGGGCACTTCCGCAAACACTTCCCCAAACCGCAACTTCTGCAAGTGCGGAAATCCGAATCCGTTTGCAGATGTGCGGAAGAGTAAAAAGTTGCGGATTTGCGTTTGCGGAAGTATTTCTGCAAACGCAAATAATCCGCAATTTCCCAAGTGGCCGTGGTGAGTTTGAACACGATCCCTGCGCGGCTATGCGCAGCGTCCAGGGTGAGTGCAGATACGTTAATGTCCCACTCACATACCGCTAATAATATAATAATAATAATAAAAAGTGCTAGTGTGACGGCGGCTTTTTCTGTCAGTTTTAGGCTAAGGGAGGCTGCTTACCCACCAGTCAACCTGGATCAGACAGCAGTTATCAGTGAGCATTCGTAGACGAAGTATGTATACGTGTATGCCTCCCACCCATTCCTCCTACCTCGCTCTGTAGGTATGATGCTTTTCACTACATTTTTGGTTGAAACTCATATAAACATTATCTGTGTTATGTAGTAATATCATTGAAATATCTTAGATGTTACTGTAAACTTTGTTAAGTGAGACCTAAGGTTAGTAGCTACTAGAAACAAGGTTTGGCGGTGGCGGGCCGGCTGTCACAGCACACGTCCCTCAGCAGATGAGTCGGGCGGGCGGTTACTAAGTCGCCGTCCCGCTGAGATTCAGGACGGCGGTCTGGTGGGGGTTTTCAGGCAAGACGCCGGGGTTGGGTTGATCCAGGGGAGCCTCGTCACTCCTGACCTATTTTTTTGTCTTGAAGTATAAGCCTATTGCCGCGATCAGGAGGCCAACTGTAATGAAGGATAGTTGCATTGGTACACGGGAGGCCCATACATCGTAATGCAGTCATTGTACTGTATTGTGATGTCAGTGATATATAACTGAACATTGTGATATGTCAATAATATGCGTGACAGTGAACACTTACCTGAGCAGACCAGGAATAAGGAGCCGAAGATGATACTTGATTTTCTCTGCCCGTCGCACCAGTCTTCCAGTGGGGATCCGTGGCAGCCGCTGCTGTTGATGCCCTTACTGAGGCTAACGCCACCCACGACGGCCAGCCCCAGGGAACTCAGAGCATACATGACTGCATTGCTGTACCTTCCACAAATCTGAATGAACAAAACAGTATTTGGAAGGAATTTGAGGGTTACTTCATGGATTGTAGGAGACAGTCATTAGCCATAGCATTAGGCACGCACGCACGCACGAAGGCATATGATCTGTCCCTCGCACGGGTGACACGGGACAAGAGTCAATCACAGGTGGGCCAGTGATGTATGGACGCAATTACTTGTTAGGTTCTTGTAGAATGAACGAACAACTTTTTTAGCCAAGATCTTCATGTAAAAAAAAGAAAATAAAAGAAACATACAGCCACTTGATAATGATAAATACACCCAAGAGAAACCAAACAAAAAGAACACGCCTAAAAAAAAATGCAGATGGAAATAAATGACAACAGGGGTAAGTAACTTAGCAGTGTGGTCCTGACTCCCATATCACTGCACATAGTCCTGGCTCTGGGGGGGAGTTCGTGTACATGGCTCTTTTAGAGCATTTCCCTAAATTTTATTGTTATATATGTCAAGGCCGTCAAAAAAACGTTTGGGTAACACTTCCAGATCAGGTACAGTTTTTCCGCAGAGCCCGTTGAAGATTTTTGGTCGAGCGTCCAGAATCGAAATTGACGATATTGTAGTTTCATGCAATAACCCACCATCAGGTCCACAAAAGTTATTCATTGTGATTAATTCTCAAGCCTTTGATAGTACTAACAACATTTAATGACTATTCAGACACATAAACCTCGGGTTTCAGTGCGAAATAGGTAAAATGTTAGTGATTTTAGTCCAAAAATCCTTCGAGTTTGAAAATGTCTCTATGT
>JACEEZ010019117.1:176502-244002 GCA_016584305.1 Chionoecetes opilio | reverse complement strand
AGCATTCATTTTTTCATCTTCAACAAAATTAATCTAGCGACCGGCAGCTTTCTCATTAGCACACGTAAATCACGACCTTATCTCCTAGCCCCACCAGGGAAACCTTTGTCAGTATCCGAGACATTTCAAAAGGCATCAATAATCTGATATAGACTCAAAGCTTCGAAACTCTCCTATTGTGAACTTCATCCTTCCTTCTGTACCATCAACTAAAAGTGTTCATTTGTTATTAGCGGGGATGGTCAGTGTTAGAGAAGAGCTGCGTGGATGGTCAGTGTTAGAGAGGAGCTGCGTGGATGGTCAGTGTTATAGAAGAGCTGCGTGGATGGTCAGTGTTAGAGAGGAGCTGCGTGGATGGTCAGTGTTAGAGAAGAGCTGCGTGGATGGTCAGTGTTAGAGAGGAGCTGCGTGGATGGTCAGTGTTAGAGAGGAGCTGCGTGGATGGTCAGTGTTAGAGAGGAGCTGCGTGGATGGTCAGTGTTAGAGAGGAGCTGCGTGGATGGTCAGTGTTAGAGAAGAGCTGCGTGGATGGTCAATGTTAGAGAGGAGCTGCGTGGATGGTCAGTGTTAGAGAGGAGCTGCGTGGATGGTCAGTGTTAGAGAGGAGCTGCGTGGATGGTCAGTGTTAGAGAGGAGCTGCGTGGATGGTCAGTGTTAGAGAGGAGCTGCGTGGATGGTCAGTGTTAGAGAGGAGCTGCGTGGATGGTCAGTGTTAGAGAAGAGCTGCGTGGATGGTCAGTGTTAGAGAGGAGCTGCGTGGATGGTCAGTGTTAGAGAGGAGCTGCGTGGATGGTCAGTGTTAGAGAGGAGCTGCGTGGATGGTCAGTGTTAGAGAGGAGCTGCGTGGATGGTCAGTGTTAGAGAGGAGCTGCGTGGATGGTCAGTGTTAGAGAGGAGCTGCGTGGATGGTCAGTGTTAGAGAGGAGCTGCGTGGATGGTCAGTGTTAGAGAGGAGCTGCGTGGATGGTCAGTGTTAGAGAGGAATAGTAGTCGAGCATCTCAGGGATCTGCTCTTATATCTGTTTGTGTTATTCGTTATTGCTTCTTCCTATCGAGGTGAGTGTCGTGTTCATTTATCATGCTCCTGATGGCTTTCATTATTAAGAACAGTCAACTAACGGATGATTCCATAAACATGAATTTGATCTGTGATTCCCCAAAGATATGTTATCGAGCGGTTGAATTCTCATCTTATTATTATTATCTAAATGGGGAATGCTGAACATGGTGACCTTCATTGCATTGAGAGCTCATTTCGTCCACCCGTCAACTAGATGCAGCTCTACACACAGTTTTCCAACTTTCTTTAACAACACTATTGCTTATATTTTTCAAATCATGAACATTCTTGGCTGCCCTTCATCAATAGCACTGACTGAAACTCTCATTGAATTAGAGAGAGAAGGGGGGTGGGGTGACGGGCTTTTGCATTTAATTACCTCCGCCAAGGAGGTTGGTTAATTGATTATGTTTGCTTGTATGTCTGCATGTTTATATATTTGTTTG
This sequence comes from Chionoecetes opilio, assembly GCA_016584305.1. Classification (NCBI taxonomy): domain Eukaryota; kingdom Metazoa; phylum Arthropoda; class Malacostraca; order Decapoda; family Majidae; genus Chionoecetes; species Chionoecetes opilio. The sequence goes on along the minus strand of JACEEZ010019117.1, from coordinate 242,496 downwards.
TTAACAGGATTGCGTAAAACGTTACTGACAGATTTGCATCTAAATTCTACCAGAGTTAGGACTTGACGTAACTTAGATGTAATTAACTTTTAGAGTTGATCTGGATCCGGATCCAGAATTTTTCTAAAGGATATTCTAGGTGCTTGGCATCCGACGTCCCCAGGGTGGAGCCCAACACTATTTAGGGCGTCTCTACTCTCTACGCATTCTCTATCTTAACTCAAAGCTCCCTCGTCCCCCTTCTCCTCTATACCACCCTAGAGGTTCCAAGTCCATTCCTGGGACAAATTTCTGGTATCCAATACCTATACTTACTCTCTGCCTCCAACCTCCCCCATCCCTCACCATGCCCATCACACCCTTCCTCTCACGACCCGCTGGCCAAGGTTTTGAAGGCCGCGCTGGTATTAGAGAAAGATAAAGTGAATGAAGAGCTTTGTGCGGTAAAATAAATCTTTATCATATATGCAATTTTTCTTATAAAAGGTTGAATATTTTTTCAGTCTTGGTGGAAGTATATATGCGGTCTTAGACTGTTCTTGTTGCATAACCATGTAGTGGTGTTGATACCATGCTGTAGATAATTTCCTTAAACGCCTTGTCGTCAGAGGAGCCTCAAGGCGTACCTGTCACCCGGAAGCGAAAATAAAAGCCGGGAGAGACGGCAGTTGGAGGATAGCAGTAGAAGAGTAGTTAAATGTTGCATCACGTCAAATCAGTGTTCGTCAAAGTCATGTGGTGTTCCGCTCCGCTAACTGAAGAGGGAGCGGAAGACGTAACTAAATGGAATGAAGTTAGTATATTACGTGTACTTTGGGCGTCATATGTAACGACTCATACTGTTACATAACCAGCACATCATCATTTTAATCTAATATAATGTACTCCACTAAGTGATTATATGAAATGTTCGGCAAGAGCTCCTCCAGGCGATGGCCATGGTGCTCGTGCCTGTCATGTGGGCAACCCGCACATGGGAGGGGAGGGTTTGAGGGAGACGCGTGACGTATTGTTTAATGATTTTGTAATTTGCTTACTTTCACTTGTACAAGGATGACACAAGACACACACACACCTCTCTCTCTCTCTCACTGAGATAAGACTGTTCTTATGAAACAGTCTTTTTCACAACTGTACTTCAATTGTGAATAAAAGTATTGAATCTGAATCTGAATCTCTCTCTCTCTCTCTCTCTCTCTCTCTCTCTCTCTCTCTCTCTCTCTCTCTCTCTCTCTCTCTCTCTCTCTCTCTCTCTCTCTCTCTCTCTCTCTCTCTCTCTCTCTCTCCTAATTATAAGGAATTAAGGTATTAGCGGAGAAAAAGGAGAAGGAAGTCATGCCCGTCTCCCCTCTCCTCCTGCTTCTCCGTTTCTGTTAACACTCTCTCCTCTCCTCCTCTCAATCTCTCCTTTGCAGTGTTGCGTGGAAGGAAAGGGACAGAATGGAAATACATGTTAACCAGAAGAGTGTAAGACCAGCAGAGGAAGGTGGTCGTGGTGGTGTTGGTGGCGTTACAAGTATAGAAGGAGGAAGACATAACGAGAGAGAGAGAGAGAGAGAGAGAGAGAGAGAGAGAGAGAGAGAGAGAGAGAGAGAGAGAGAGAGAGAGAGAGAGAGAGAGAGAGAGAGAGAGAGAGAGAGAGAGACAGAGACAGAGACAGAGAGAGAGAGAGAGAGAGAGAGAGAGAGAGAGAGAGAGAGAGAGAGAGAGAGAGAGAGAGAGAGAGATAGAGTATATGAATGGTGTGAATTAAGCGTGCTACAGATGACGCACATAATAATGAAAATATAATAGAAAACACGTGGTATGCGGTGTTTTGTGGTGAGTGTAGACAGTGTGCGTGGTGGTTGGTGTGTGACGCTTAAAGATCTGTGTGTGGTGTGTGATGTAAGTCTGAGGTGAGGCAGGGATGGTGTGTGGTTGAGGGTGTAGATGGGGCCTTGTGATGGGGAATTAGCGGGGAAAGGGGAGGAGAAGGAAGTGGAGAGGAACATAAGGTAGGGAATAGATTAGGTAAGTGAATGTGTTGAAGCAATAACCATATGGTTCTTATGAGTATAGTGGGACGGACGCCTAATTTTTAGAAGGTTGTACGAAAGTGACAACATTGAAGTGGTGGTGGTGGTGGTCATTGAGCGTTCATGCTATGGTCGTCTCTCACCATAACACCAAACACACACACACACACACACACACACACACACACACACACAAGGTCTTACGTACCACCAAACCTACATTCTTGATGACTTCCGTGTATGTTAAGCAATTATAACTCATCCGCCTTGCCGTCAAGAGCCGCAAGATGCAGGAGAAAGGCCAACACAAGGCGACACGAGGAGACAAGAAGTGACGAGAAGGACGCTCCTAATACTGCATCACCTAGCAACAAGGCGTCGTGCAGAACACCGCCCTGCGACTCACTGACCTCCAACACAGTCACGCCACCTCGAGCACACCAGACCACCGATACACGACTTCTTAAAGGGAAAAATTAAAGGCAACACACCTCATGCAAGCTGAAAATACTAAAATACAGATGTTCGCGAAAAAATATATATGAAACAGATTACTGGAAAATTATACCATGAAAGGTAAATTATTAGGGAAATTATAGTCATAATTAATATTCCATGTAGACAAGGGAAACTAAAAGTCTGAAAATATCATAGGAAATATATTTTATTAAAAAAAGTGAGTATAAAGAATGAACCGAGCACTAGAGTGAGGCTTATCCTTATTGCAATGAACGTCAATAGGGAATTCATCACTACGCGCGCGTGTACCCACACACACACACACACACACACCGCACGATGGTCAGGTTGATAACGTGCTGGTCTTCCATTCTGTGGGTAGGCGGTTCGAATCCTCGCGCTCCCGGGGATTTTTCACTGGCAGATTTGGGCGGTTACTATCCCCCTTGAGCAAGGGGATGGGGGTTTGTGGTGTGTGAGGTCCCAGCATTACCCAAAGATCGGTAATAATGAGCTCCAAGTTCGCACAGGGAGGGTGAAAACTGGCGATCGCGAGCCAGCTCGCGTGGAAAGACCATGGGTGAATAACAAACACACACACACACACACACACACACACACACACACACACACACACCACACAAACACACGCACACAAACAAACACATACACAAACAAACACAAATACACACACACACACACACACACACACGAAAACACACTTTACCGCCACGATGATAAAGTGGATAGAGCGCTGGCCTGCCATGTGGCCTGCTTGTGATTAGCCGCTTGGAATCCTCACTGCTCCGGAATTTTCTGACAAATCGGGCGGTTACTGTCCCCCTTGAGTAAGGTGATGGGAGGTGTGGTGTGTGAGGTCCCCGCATTACCCAAAGATAGGTAATAATGAGCTCCTAGCTCGCATCGGGAGGGTGAAACTGGCGATCGCGAGTCCGACACGCGTGGGCAAGACCATGGGTGAATGACACACACACGCACACATATCACGTTTGCAGAAAAGGACACGAAAGAAAGGCAATGTAAAAGGTCAAGATTGTACTATGTAAGCTGTGTAAGTTGAGTACACACATGATTGGAGTACACACATGGATTGGATATGGGTACACGCATGGGTGAGTACACACGTGATCAGAGTATGTACACATATTCAAGACTAAAATAAGTCTATCACGAACCAGCTCACATCTATACTTCGTACCCCATACAGTCAAATGCGAAATTTCAACTGCTACACCATCCCTCACATCATCCAACCTATATTCCCAGACATATGAGAAAATAACCCAGTTACCTTGACACGCCTTGGAAACGTTTTGCATACGTTTCTCGGCAATAGAGTGGAGTGTCAATAGTAAAGACAACGCAATACTGAAGAGTTGCCTCCTTTGTTGGAGTTGGTGTCATCATTGGTGAACCAAAGCCTATAGAATAGTCATATTATCATTATCATCATTATTATCATTATTATATTACAAAAGCCTATTCTAAAGGCTTTGCCCAGAAGGATCTCACATCTCTGCTTTGGTGGGATTACTCGATGGTGCCGCTCTTATCATCTTGCTTGCAGGAAACTCGAGCCCGCCTCATGTCTATACATATCCATGACACTGATGACACCAACTCCAACACAGGAGGCGTCTCTTCAGTATTGCGTTCTCTTTACTATTGACACTCCACTCTATTGCTGAGAAACGTATGCAAAACGTTTCCAAGGCGTGTCACGGTAACTGGGTTATTTTCTCATATGTCTAGGAATCTATATAGTCGAGCGCTACAAATAAATTGTTGCTCCCTAAAAAACATCATATTTCAATGATAAAATATTTAACGATACAAGACGTCATCAAACAATATATGTATTGGCTAACTTTTATCCAATAAATTCACGTGGGAAAGAGGCGGCTTGTGTTTCTCCGAGGACGCTTTGCATGGGGCACTACCGATGAAGCAATGTCTCTATACTATAAGTGACCTTGCAATGAAGGACAATGTGAGAACACGCTCCGGAGAATGGCGTGGAGACGTGGATTGGGTATCAGTTAAGTGAAGTATCCCCTACAGCTCTTTGACCTGGCTCCTCCCTATAGATACACACGATCCTGTCGCTGCCCACACCCTGACACACTGTTCTCTTTTCCTTGGCCTTGCTCCCATTCATAGCCCTAGGCCTCACAAACGTCAACATCACTTATATAGAGTATAGCCTGGGCAGCGGGTCATCATGTGCGTACTTTAACGTGTAGGTTTCCGTGCAACAAAAAAAAAAATCTCAGGAAATGGATAGATAGTTAGTATGCATAACATCTACGTTTTGGAGTCATCAACACCGTTCCATTGTGCATGTTCCATATTTTTAAACTTGAGTCTAAACACAGGATTCACACACACACACACACACACACACACACACACACACACACACACACACACACACACACACACACACACACACACACACACACACACACACACACACACACACACACACATTTCCATTCCATTTTGACGTCCTGTTGTTAGTTACTACACACACACACACAACACACACACACACACACACACACACACACACACACACACACACACACACACACATACACCGCCACGATGGTCAAGTGGATAGAGTGCTGACCTGCCACTCTGTGGTAGCCGGTTCGACTTCTCACTGCTCCAGAGGATTTTTCACTGACAAATTCGGGCGGTTACTGTCACCCTTGAGCAGGGGATGAGGGGGGGGGTGTAAGAGGTCCCAGCATTATCCTAAGATCGGTAATAATGAGCTCCAAGCTTGCACCGGGAGGATGCAACTGGCGATCGCGAGTCCGACTCGCGTGGACAAGACCATAGGTGAATGACACACACACCCACATTGATAAGGAAACAATCATGAAATTACATATAACAATTTTCTGCCGTCAACAACGTAGGTAGTACATTGTCAGTCTGTTCGTGAATGTCTCCCTGCGGACAGTGTTGAGTAACGTGAGTAATTATTACTTTGGTCAACAGTTACCACTTGGTAACATTATCGTGACGCAAGGGCGGCAGCTGCGAGGAGGGGGGCGCCACATTCATAAGGGCGGGGAAGATGAAACTGACCACAAGGCTCGCCGTCTTACGACACCGTCATTGTAGGGGAGCTTCGATGTTGATTTATATGACATGAAAAATTACCCGGGCAACTATCTGTCTTTCCGGCTGTTTCCCTTTCCCTCCCTGTTTGGATGTTAGTCTCTCTCTCTCTCTCTATATATATATATATATCTCTATCTCTCTCTCTCTATCTCTATCTCTCTCTCTCTCTCTCTCTCTTCTCTCTCTCTCTCTCTCTCTCTCTCTCTCTCTCTCTTACACATGCACGCACACATTTCCATTTCGTTTTGACATGCTCTGTTGTTAGTTACTAAACTATAATATATTGGTTTCGGCCGCAATGTCTAAAGAGAGACATTCTTTGAAATAATCACCCAACGTGTATAGTTAGGATATTCATCTCGTAGATTTATATCATATATGAGAAATAGACAATCCCGAGTGCCTAAAAACGAATAAACAATTAACACTTTATCATGGACGATCACGCTATAGACTATCATAACAATCCCTACAGTTATTACGAATAAAGTTATAAGTTTTAGTGCAGTTTTACCGAATAGCAAGTTCCTACCTAGACCATGGACATATTTATAGAATACCTAAAACATTAGTCATCTTGTGAAACCTTATAAAATGTGCAATAATTCTATCATTGGTCAAATACGTATTTTTCAAACAAATAATTCGTTTTGAAATATCACCATAAAAATGCTACTAATTCCTAATGTTGATTGAGAATATATGTTCACAATGCTACAAAACGGAGAGAGAGAGAGAGAGAGAGAGAGAGAGAGAGAGAGAGAGAGAGAGAGAGAGAGAGAGAGAGAGAGAGAGAGAGAGAGAGAGAGAGAGAGAGAGAGAGAGAGAGAGAGAGAGAGAGAGAGAGAGAGAGAGAGAGAGAGAGAGGGCTCATAACACATCCTGACCCAGTTCTTCACTCATAAGTACAAATGTTTATGAAGAGGCACGCAATTAAACAAGAGTAAGTATGTGCTAAATCCAAGGTGCGAGCAATGAAAGGATATGTTCCCGGTGGTGATGGGGGTGGTGGTGGTGGTGGTGGTGGTGGTGGTGGTGGTGGTTTACAGAGGAGCCATTGTTAAGTATGTGGTTAAGTGGTGATGTAGCTATAGAGTTATATCGCATAGGTCCTTGTCCGACAGCCTTGCTTATTTTTTGCCATGTTAAGTATGTAAGTGGTATGTAGCTATAGAGTTATATCGCATAGGTCCTTGTCAGACAGCCTTGCTTATTTTTTGCCATCACTGCCACCATCACCACACACAAAAAAACTAAGTTGTATAGCAAATAGAAAACAGCAACAATAACAACAACAACAACAACAACAACAAACAATAACAACAACAACAACAACAACAACAACAACAACAACAACAACAACAACAACAACAACAACAACAACAACAACAAGGCAGAGGAGGAGAAGGAGGAGATGAAGGATGAGACAGAGGAAGAAGAGGAGGAGAAGAGGAGGAGAAGAGAAAATTAAGAAAACGAAAACCACCATCACCACCAATACCACCATCACCATCATTATCATCAACAGCACTGCTACCGTCACCACAGCCTGTCTGCTACTCTCATCACCATTACAAACACTAATCCATCACCACTAGACCACTACCATCACTATGTTGCGCTCCAAATTATTATTTTCCCCCTGGTATTATATGCAAGAAGGGACAAGCGGCAAGACTCTCGGAAAAGGACAGATGTTATTAATTTTATCTGTTGTTCATCTCACGTTTATAAGGATTTGCCATTGCTCACTAATGATTTAAACCCTTCACACCCAGATCTCTCCTTTGCTATACGAAATTGTCTGTTGTTAGCCATAAAATAACGAAAACTAGCTTAATATACCACATTAGTTAGTGGACAAGGATACTAAACAGGTCATATCTATAAAATATTGCTTATATTCACTTAAAATCGTCTTATGGTAGCCAAATTACAATGGAAATTACGTTCTGGGCCTCAAGGGGTTAACATATTAAATTTCATGCAGTTCCTCATCCCCCCCCCCTAATTTATGTATACAACCCTGCCATCTTGTTCTGTGTCTGTCTAGTTTCCTTCACCTATCGACTTCCATCTCCATTATTCTTCGAGCTACACAACTGTTGCCTCTCTTCGTAGCGGGACCGTGGTTTTGAACTTTCTTGAATACGTCCACTTCTTTAACCATTCCTCTTATTCTTTCATGCCAATTAACGTACGCATATTTTATTCGATTATATAAATTTTCCTACGAATTATAGCAATCGCATACACATTTGGAAGATTTGGATCACTTCATGTTTTGTTCACTGGGTGTCCAACCAAGTAATAACAGTTATACAGGAGGTGTGGCTAGCAATATTATTAAAGTGTATGTATAGGGTGAGTACTGAGTATGTATAGGTGATCCATATACAGAAAGTGCTCAGGCGAATTTTGGTGAAGAAGCCGTAAGAAGCCGGCTTCTTACCGACTTCTCTCTCGTTTGCGTGCCTCTCCAGAACGGGTGACAGTTGCCAGCTTCTTGTCGGGGCTCGCCCGCTCGGCGATCACAGCTGATAGCTGTAAACAAAACAACCACACAATGACGATTGATTGATTGATTTAATGCCAAAAAAGGTGAATGTGCACACAATGACGAATTGTCATCTTCAACTCATATCCAACCACATCTTCTCTCATAAACATACTGAATTAAACGCAATGCTAGTCATTTCCACAATATATACCTATCAGCTGCTCTACCGTAGATAACACTATAGTCGCCAGTCACTTGCCACTGCACTAATGTCGCCAGGCACAATATATTACGAATTTTAGCAAAGACGCATCCATAGTATACGTTTATATTATGTACATCACACTACATGTCTTCAGTGCCACATAAAAGTCTGTAGGGATGCTAAAATTCGTAATATATTGTGCCTGGCGACATTAGTGCAGTGGCAATTGACTGGCGACTATATATAGTATAGTGTTATCTACGGTACCTTGTATATTCTTATACGTGGTCTTAAGGTAAGTCCATGCTTTTGAATGTACATCTGTGTGTTTACTTGTGTCCTGTTATCTGTAATTACATTATTTCTACGACGATATTCACTCTATTACTAGTTCCGCCTGTCCCGCTGCTTTGCGAAATATTGTCAAGGCGCGAAATCCTGTAAACCTCCATTCATCGCTCTTATTTCACTGGTTTTACAGGTTAATTGCTGCCCTGATACATGTTACAGGCAACATCGAGTCACTAGCTTCCCATGAGAACATGTATACTACTATTACTACTAAAAAAAAAAAAAATACACATATATAAAACAAAACATAACACCAAACACGAATAAAAACTAAACTAAATAAAGATCAAACTAAAACTAATGAAAAAATCCTCTAAAACACGAAATAAGCCTTAACCCGGGACTGCGGGAAGTGTGACATTGTTAGTGCCCACAGTGCGGCAATGTGAGTGAAACAGTGACCATTACAGAATTGGATGAAAATCACATCAACGTCAAGGTAGTAAAAATATCTGGCGGGAATGGCACCAAACCGCTTGCGAGAGACTGCTGGGGTGGGGTCAGGGATGCCACTCCTTGGGATTTTTCCCAAGATTTTGAGGGGATTATTCAAGTCTTTCTCCAGTAGTTTATCTCAAGGTAAGCAGGTGTACTGTAGTTTAGGACTGACCCAAAACTGACCCCCCAAAAATCATAAGATAGACAAAAATATCCCAAGGTCGTTAAGAAAACATTGAAACTGAATCCTAAATGCGGTACATATGCTTACCTTGAGATAAACCACTGGAGAAATACTTGAATAATCCCTCCAAAAATCACAAGATAGACAAAAAATATCCCAAGGCCATGGCCTAAATCCCAAGATCTTAGGAAAAAAACCTAAGGAGTGGTATCCCTGCGTACAGCGTAGTTAGGCCGATGGTGATGTGTGGTATCGAGGGCTGACATAGCGACCTACATGTGACACAGTTTGTAGACTTTACGAATAGTGGCGCGGTTTTTGTATGCAATTGAAAATCGTGCTTCCGGAAGGCTTGCCGCAAACGCTCAGCAGAGCCTTCCGGAAGGCTTGCCGCAGCCCACGGGTTAAAAAGAATAACAACACATACAAAAACAATCAGAAGTACTTACCCATGGCGTTGAGGAGACATTGGGGCTTCTGTTCTCTGTGGACGAGGAAGTAGTAGACAGGAATGCCCGTGGCGAGGATGACGAGGGCCGGCACCACCTCCAGGGGCTGCTTCACCACGGGCATGACGCACCAGAATAACGAGAGGACGATGTAGATGATGGGAAAACCGATCCAAACCTGCAGAAGGAAAGAAAAGGGAAAGAAAATACAGAAGGAGGGCGGGAAGAAAATAGAGAATAAGGAAATGCAAGAAAAAATAAGTAAGGCCTAAGTAAAGGCCTCGTAAGTTTCAATAAATCCGTTGCTGTTAGTTTCATCCTTGTGTTCCTATATGATCCTATCCGATGGTGTTTGGGGTATAATGCCTTATCAACAGTTACTTATCTATCCCTGTAAGCTTACCTTAATGGGACGCGGCCAATCCGAATGCTTCACGCGGAACCAGAAGAAGGAGGTGATCACAGAGGCCACATCCCAAGCTGTAGTAAAAACACCTGCGTACAACATCCATGTATGAACCTAGAGACTTACGAATAGTGGCGCATGTTTTGTATGCAATGAAAATCGGCTTCGGGAAGGCTTGCCGCAAACCGCTCAAGACGCCTTCGGAGGGCTTCGCAGCCCCACGGAGTAAAAAGGAATAAAACCATACGAAAACAATCAGAAGACTACCATGCGTGAAAGCATTGGGGCTGTCTTTTCCTGTGAGAGGAAGTAGTAGAACCAGGAATGCCCGTGGAAAGGATTGACGAGGGCCGGCACACCCACGGGTGCTTTCAACCACGGGCAGACGCACCAGAATAACGAGTAGACGATGTAGAGATGGGAAAACCGATCCAACCGCGAAGGAAAGAAAAGGGAAAGAAAAATACAGAAGGAGGCGCGAAGCAAAATAGAGAATAGGAAATGCTCAGAAAATAAGTAAGGCGATAGTAAAGGCTCGTAAGTTCATAAATGCCGTGCTTTAGTTTCCATCTTGGGTCATATGATCCAATCCGGAAGGTTTTGGTAAAAATGCCTTATAAACAGTACACTTATCTATCCCTGTAAAGCTTACCTTTAAATGGCAAGCGGCCAATCCGAATGCCACGCGGAACCAGAAGAAGAGGTGCATTACACACGAAGGGCAAATCAGGTTCCCGGCGAAGCAAGGTAGTTTAATCAACATAGCACGTTGACGCAGCAACATCCACATCGTCTAGAACGCTGAGAGACACCATAAAATACACAATAAATAGTCGCCGCATGTTAGGGGTAGCGGTAAAAACGGTAGTAACGCAAGTTAGTACGGACGGAGTAGGAAACGGAGAAAAAGCCGTGTCTTTAAAATCGCATTTAGAGGGGAGTACGCATGCACACCAACGGAGAAAAAGCGCGTCTTTAAAATCGCATTTAGGGGAGTACACATGCACACCAACGGAGAAAAAGCCGTCGCTTTAAAATCGCATTTAGAGGCAGGGAGTACACATGCACACCAACGGAGAAAAAGCCGTGTCTTTAAAATCGCATTTAGAGGGAGTACGCATGCACACCAATGGAGAAAAAGCCGTCGTCTTTAAAATCGCATTTAGAGGGAGTACGCATGCACACCAACGGAGAAAAAGCCGTCGTCTTTAAAATCGCATTTAGAGGGAGTACGCATGCACACCAAGGAGAAAAAGCCGTCGTCTTTAAAATCGCATTTAGAGGGAGTACGCATGCACACCAACGGAGAAAAAGGCGTCGTCTTTAAAATCGCATTTAGAGGGAGTACGCATGCACACAACGGAGAAAAAGCCGTCGTCTTTAAAATCGCATTTAGGAGGGAGTACGCAGCACACAACGGAGAAAAAGCCATCTTTAAAATCGCATTTAGAGGCAGGGAGAGTATGCATGCACACCAACGGAGAAAAAGCCGTCGTCTTTAAAATTGCATTTAGAGGCAGGGAGTACTGCATGCACACCAACGGAGAAAAAGCCGTCTTTAAAATCGCATTTAGAGGCAGGGAGTATGCATGACACCAACAGAGAAAAAGCCGTCTTTAAAATGCATTTAGAAGGGAGTATGCATGCACACCAACGGAGAAAAAGCCGTCTTTAAAATCGCATTTAGAGGCAGGGAGTACGCATGCACACCAACGGAGAAAAAGCCGTCGTTTAAAATCGCATTTAGGGGAGTACGCATGCACACCAACGGAGAAAAAGCCGTCGTCTTTAAAATCGCATTTAGGGGGAGTACGCATGCACACCAATGGAGAAAAAGCCGTCGTCTTTAAAATGCATTTAGAGGGAGTACGCATGCACACCAACGGAGAAAAAGCCATCTTCTTTAAAATCGCATTTAGAGGCAGGGAGTACGCATGCACACCAATGGAGAAAAAGCCGTGTCTTTAAAATCGCATTTAGAGGGAGTACGCATGCACACCAACGGAGAAAAAGCCGTCTTTAAAATCGCATTTAGAGGCAGGGAGTACGCATGCACACCAACGGAGAAAAAGCCGTCGTCTTTAAAATTGCATTTAGAGGAGTAAGCATGCACACCAACGGAGAAAAAGCCGTCGTCTTTAAAATCGCATTTAGAGGGAGTACGCATGCACACCAACGGAGAAAAAGCCGTCTCTTTAAAATGCATTTAGAGGGGAGTACGCATGCACACCAACGGAGAAAAAGCCGTCGTCTTTAAAATGCATTTAGAGGGAGTAGCATGCACACCAACGGAGAAAAAGCCGTCGTCTTTAAAATCGCATTTAGAGGCAGGGAGTACGCACGCACACCAACGGAGAAAAAAAGCCGTTGTCCTCTTTAAAATTGCATTTAGAGGGGAGTACGCATGCACACCAACGGAGAAAAAGCCGTCGTCTTTAAAATTGCATTTAGAGCAGGGAGTATGCATGCACACCAACGGAGAAAAAGCCGTCGTCTTTAAAATCGCATTTAGAGGGGGGTACGCATGCACACCAACGGAGAAAAAGCCGTCTCTTTAAAATCGCATTTAGAGGCAGGGAGTACGCATGCACACCAACGGAGAAAAAGCCGTCTTCTTTAAAATCTCATTTAGAGGCAGGGAGTACGCATGCACACCAATGAGAGAAAAGCGTCGTCTTTAAAATGCATTTAGAGGGAGTACGCATGCACACCAACGGAGAAAAAGCCTCTTTAAAATCGCATTTAGAGGCAGGGAGTACGCATGCACACCAATGGAGAAAAAGCCGCGTCTTTAAAATTGCATTTAGCAGGGAGTACGCATGCACACCAACGGAGAAAAGCCGTCGTCTTTAAAATTGCATTTAGAGGAGGTACGCATGCACACCAACGGAGAAAAAGCCGTCTTTAAAATCGCATTTAGAGGCAGGGAGTACGCATGCACACCAATGGAGAAAAAGCCGTCGTCTTTAAAATTGCATTTAGAGGGAGTACGCATGCACACCAAGGAGAAAAAGCCATCTTTAAAATCGCATTTAGAGGCAGGGAGTATGCATGCACACCAACAGAGAAAAAGCCGTCTTTAAAATTGCATTTAGAGGGAGTACGCATGCACACCAACGGAGAAAAAGCCGTGTCTTTAAAATCGCATTTAGAGGCAGGGAGTACGCATGCACACCAACGGAGAAAAAGCCATCTTTAAAATCGCATTTAGAGGCAGGGAGTAGCATGCACACCAACGAGAAAAAGCCGTCTTTAAAATGCATTTAGAGGGAGTACGCATGCACACCAACGGAGAAAAAGCCGTCGTCTTTAAAATCGCATTTAGAGGGAGTACGCATGCACACCAACGGAGAAAAAGCCGTCGTCTTTAAAATCGCATTTAGAGGCAGGGAGACGCATGCACACCAACAGAGAAAAAGCCGTCGTCTTTAAAATCGCATTTAGGGGGAGTACGCATGCACACCAACGGAGAAAAAGCCGTCTTTAAAATCGCATTTAGAGGCAGGGAGTACGCATGCACACCAACGGAGAAAAAGCCGTCGTCTTTAAAATCGCATTTAGAGGCAGGGAGTACGCATGCACACCAACGGAGAAAAAGCCGTCGTCTTTAAAATCGCATTTAGAGGCAGGGAGTACGCATGCACACCAACAGAAAAAAGCCGTCGTCTTAAAATCGCATTTAGAGGCAAGGAGTATGCATGCACACCAACGGAGAAAAAGCCGTCGTCTTTAAAATTCCATTTAGAGGGAGTACACATGCACACCAACGGAGAAAAAGCCGTCGTCTTTAAAATCTCATTTAGAGGCAGGGAGTACGCATGCACACCAACGGAGAAAAAGCCGTCGTCTTTAAAATCGCATTTAGAGGGAGTACGCATGCACACCAACGGAGAAAAAGCGTCGTCTTTAAAATCGCATTTAGAGGCAGGGAGTACGCATGCACACCAACGGAGAAAAAGCCGTCGTCTTTAAAATGGCATTTAGAGGGAGTACACTAGACGTCACCTAGTCACTTAGTCACTTAGTCACTTAGTCACTTAGTCACCTAGTCACCTAGTCACCTAGTCACCTTAGTCACTTAGTAAACAGTGTGAACATCGCCCAAATTTTACATGCCACAATATACATGTAAAAAATATATTAAGCTTTGGTACTCGAGGCAAGTAATTTGCATTAAATTGCTATTATAGAACGTTCCATCGTAATGCATGTCATCCATACAATTAGTAGAACAACAGAAGAACTATATTTTTGGTATTCAGATGCGGTGCATCAATATTTATCGCGAAATTGATTTATGAAAATATTAGTCGCGGAGCCAAAACACAAGTAGACCAACGTTTGAGTTACAACTGCCAGCGACCACTGGCATTTCTCGAGTTTCAGATCATTGGAATTCACAGCCTCGCCGCCACCACCACCACCAGGCCGTCGCACTCTGAAGGCTCGCCATAGCACGCCCGTCTTAGCGTTAAAGGCCCGTACCTGCCCGTCTGCGCTGCCCGAGTATACTGCAGAAGGGAGATATGTGTGTGTGTGTAAGAAGATACGTATATATTGATCATAAATTGTAATTACGTTTGCAGAAAAAGAAAGAAAGACTGACGAAAACAGTTATAAAGCTGAGTAAAGGAGAGAGAGAGAGAGAGAGAGAGAGAGAGAGAGAGAGAGAGAGAGAGAGAGGGGAGAGAGAGAGAGAGAGAGAGAGAGAGAGAGAGAGAGAGAGAGAGAGAGAGAGAGGAAGAGAGAGAGAGAGAGAGAGAGAGAGAGAGAGAGAAGAGAGAGAGAGAGAGAGAGAGAGAGAGGGAGAGAGAGAGAGAGAAGAGAGAGGAGAGAGAGAGAGAGAGAGAGAGAGAGAGAGAAAGAGGGAAAGAGAAAGAGAGAGAAAGAGAGAGAAAGAGAGAGAAGAGAGAAGAAAGAGAGAGAGAGAGAAAGAGAGAGAAGAGAGAGAGAGAAGAGAGAGAGAGAGAGAGAGAGAGAGAGAGAGAAGAGAGAGAGAAGAGAGAGAGAGAGGAGAGAGAAGAGAGAGAGGAGAGAGAGAGAGAGAGAGGAGAGAGAGAGAGAGAGAGAGAGAGAATCACCCAAAAAATCATCCTTAAAAAAAAAATCACCCAAAACAAGTTCTCAAGAAGAAAGAAGAATTCAATCCTTCCTAAAATAAAAAATAAAAAGCAAAAAACACACTGACGTATTCCTTGATGAAACTTGAGTGCGGTGATGGAGTGCGTGTGTCCCTTATACTGGCACGTGTAGTCCCCATACCGCCACACCCAGCCCTTGGCCTGTCCACCTATGTCACCCGTGTACATCAGCTTGTTCACCACGGACATGCAGATAACTGAACTCGCATGTCCATCATATACCTGTAATGACATGAGAACAGATACAGTTACAGAAAAGACATTTGATTGGAAAGTACTTGGAGGTATTAACACCTTCACGCCCAGATCTTTTCTTGGCTATAAAAAAATGTATGTTGTCGAGTCATAAAATTACGAAAAGTAACTGAATATACCAAATGAGTTAGTCGACAAGGATACTAAACAGGTCATATCTTTAAAATATTGCTTTTATTCATTAAAAATCATCTAATGGTACCCAAATTACAATGGAAATTACGTTCTGGGTCTCAAGGAGTTAAAGTAATCGTCCAGACCATTTCATCATTCCTGATTTAATGCAATCAAATCATAGCCATTAACGAGTATATCAACAATACGTCGTCACTTTTTGCATCCAGTCAGCCGTTTTTAAATAATCCGCAATCAAAATCTGCAAATTCCCCGACTTCTCAAAACACTACTTCTACTGCGTCTGTATGCGCATTACGCAGGATTCTACCTGCTCGGTAGAATCCCGCATTACGCAGGATTCTACCTTGCCTTGACTTACTAAGTCAAGGCAAGGTAGAACCTAGTCTCTAGCCTTCTATTACGCAGGCTTCTACCTGCCTTGACTTACTAAGTCAAGGCAAGGTAGAACCTAGTCTCTAGCCTTCTATTACGCAGGCTTCTACCTGCCTTGACTTACTAAGTCAAGGCAAGGTAGAACCTAGTCTCTAGCCTTCTATTACACAGGATTCTACCTGCCTTGACTTACTAAGTCAAGGCAAGGTAGAACCTAGTCTCTAGCCTTCTATTACGCAGGCTTCTACCTGCCTTGACTTACTAAGTCAAGGCAAGGTAGAACCTAGTCTCTAGCCTTCTATTAGGCAGGCTTCTACCTGCCTTGACTTACTAAGTCAAGGCAAGGTAGAACCTAGTCTCTAGCCTTCTATTACGCAGGCTTCTACCTGCCTTGACTTACTAAGTCAAGGCAAGGTAGAACCTAGTCTCTAGCCTTCTATTACGCAGGATTCTACCTGCCTTGACTTACTAAGTCAAGGCAAGGTAGAACCTAGTCTCTAGCCTTCTATTAGGCAGGCTTCTACCTGCCTTGACTTACTAAGTCAAGGCAAGGTAGAACCTAGTCTCTAGCCTTCTATTACGCAGGCTTCTACCTGCCTTGACTTACTAAGTCAAGGCAAGGTAGAACCTAGTCTCTAGCCTTCTATTACGCAGGATTCTACCTGCCTTGACTTACTAAGTCAAGGCAAGGTAGAACCTAGTCTCTAGCCTTCTATTAGGCAGGCTTCTACCTGCCTTGACTTACTAAGTCAAGGCAAGGTAGAACCTAGTCTCTAGCCTTCTATTACGCAGGCTTCTACCTGCCTTGACTTACTAAGTCAAGGCAAGGTAGAACCTAGTCTCTAGCCTTCTATTACGCAGGCTTCTACCTGCCTTGACTTACTAAGTCAAGGCAAGGTAGAACCTAGTCTCTAGCCTTCTATTACGCAGGATTCTACCTGCCTTGACTTACTAAGTCAAGGCAAGGTAGAACCTAGTCTCTAGCCTTCTATTAGGCAGGCTTCTACCTGCCTTGACTTACTAAGTCAAGGCAAGGTAGAACCTAGTCTCTAGCCTTCTATTAGGCAGGATTCTACCTGCCTTGACTTACTAAGTCAAGGCAAGGTAGAACCTAGTCTCTAGCCTTCTATTACGCAGGCTTCTACCTGCCTTGACTTACTAAGTCAAGGCAAGGTAGAACCTAGTCTCTAGCCTTCTATTACACAGGATTCTACCTGCCTTGACTTACTAAGTCAAGGCAAGGTAGAACCTACCCTAACTTAGTCACTTAGTCACTTAAAAAAAAAAAAAAATAAAAAACAATAAAATAATCCTATATTATCTAACAAATAAAACCACAATTTATACTTAGCAAACCTTGGTGTGTATGTTGTCGCGGTTGGCAGAGGACTGAATGAACAATAGTTCACAGGTAGCATTTCGGCTCGTATGTGGCGATCGAAACGAGAGTCGGACAATCGAAACAGTGTGATAATCACTCACATATACTCAAATGATTATCACAGTTTCGATGGTTCCATGGTTCTTGGATGGTTCTTGTCGAGAGCTGCTTGGTATGGGAAAGGAGCCTGCATGGGAACTCGCGCGTGGTGACCCCCGGGAGCGGCGTCGTAGGGTGGGCGAGGCGACGCGCCCCCCGGCGTATGCCCCCAATGATTGATTGATTGATGGTTCCATGAAAATTCCACCCAAGAAAATTCCACCAACGAAAATTCCACCCAGAAAATTCAACCCAAGAAAATTTCACCCATGTAAATTTCCACCCAAGAAAGTTCCACCCACAATGCGTGAAATTAGTATAGGTGTACTGCCTTCCTTGCCCGACGCTGCTTCAAGCAGAAGGTTCGACACTCCGCTGAGGTGGACGATACTCTACCGCGTTGGCAGAGGCTCCTGGAGATTGATTGATTGTTTATTAACATTATATTTACAAAACAAGTTAATAACATTTATAGGTCTAAATCTTGTCCATTGAGCTCGTGGCTCCTTATGGACGCTATGCACTACTGGTTAGCTAGAGCAGTCGTGAATACGGGAAATACAATTAATAGTATAAAAAGTAGTAGTAGTAGTAGTAGCAGTAATAGTAGTAGTAGTGTTGTAATAAAAAATGATAATAGTAATAGTAATAATAACAATATAATAATAATAATAATAAAAATAATAATAATAATAATAATAATAATGATAATAATAACAGTAATATTAGTAGTAGCAATAATTATAATACTCTCATTATATTAAGTAGTTAGTAGTAGTAGCAGCAGTAGTAGTAGTAGTATAGTCAATTCAAGAACGCTAGAGCCACATGCCCCTCCCCCGAGGTGGAGCTTGTCAAGCCCTGGTTCGCTCTTGATTGGTGAAGCCGTTCTGTGGCGTGATGGTGGGTTGGCCGTCAAAATGTACACTAACCACTTCCCCACCCCTGTGGTTCCCTTCTCCACTCCCAGCTAACGGTCTGACCTCCCAGGCTCCCACATCCCTTTGTTAATCCCTTAATTGTCCTTGACCCGTCAGACTCACACACACACAGACACACACACACACACACACACAGACACACACACACACACACAGACACACACAGACACAGACACAGACACACACACACACACACACACACACACACACACACACACACACACACAGACACAGATACACACACACACACACACACAGACACACACAGACACAGACACAGACACACACACACACACACACACACACACACACACACACACACACACACACACACACACACACACACACACACACACACACACAGACACACGTACGCGCACAAAAAAATTGATATAATAAACAGAACAATAAATAACATTGAATCATTGTTGTATTTTTTTTTTCTCTCTCTCTCTCTCTCTCTCTCTCTCTCTCTCTCTCTCTCTCTCTCTCTCTCTCTCTCTCTCTCTCTCTCTCTCTCTCTCTCACGTCTATTCCCCTGTGGTGACCTGCTATATCGCCTCAAGGCATGGCCGGGTAGGGAGCCTCAGGCGTGAGGTCATTAGCGCTGGGGGGACAGGTCAGGTTAAGGGTTTACTTGTTTCACCTCTAAAAGGTGACAGGCGCCCTCAGGTGACCCTTTTAACCTCCTCCCTCACTCAGAATTTAACGAATCTTTATATTTTCCTCTCAATATCTCGTCTTCATAAAGAGTATCTGGCTTACTTTTGTGTCCATGTGATAACACATTTACTAACGATGGTGAATCGAGGACTTTCATGCACTCAAAGCAAATATATGGTGTGTTTTTAAAGAAACAACGGAGGACTATAGGATGCCCGATTTCCACTGAATTTTTTCAACCAATAAGAGACCATAGCGAAGCTGGCCTGACATGCTCCTCCTCGGGGGAGGAGAGTTTGGCTCTAACGTTCTTGAATTGACTTTTTTTTTATAGTAGTAGTAGTTGTAGAGGATTAATAATAATAATCGTACTAAAAATGATAATAAATAATAATAATAATAATAATATTAACAATAATAATTAATGACAATAATAGGAACAACAACAACAACAACAACAACACAACAACAACAAACAACAACAACAGCAACAACAACAAAAAATAAAAAATAATATAATGATAATAATAATAATAATAATAATAATAATAATAATAATATAATAATAATAATAATAATAATAATAATAATAATAATAATACCAACTGCTATGAATTACACCACATATATGATGTTCTAATAAGATTGCGGTATGGCACTCTGTAATTACGATTGTATCAAACTGTAAGAGTCTTAGTATGCAGTTTTTAACTGTAGTTTAACTTGTAATTTAAATGAGTTAAAGGGTCTGGTTTTAATATCTAGTGGAGCTTCATTCCAGAGTTTAGAGCCTCTGAATATGACGCTGTGTTGGGCATGACTGGTTCTACATAAGGGGATTTTAAGATTGTTTGTGAGTCTTGTTTGGACGTTGGTGTGTGTAGCATACTCAAAACCATAATTCATTTCATAAATATTTAAGCATTTATAAACGAACATAATAGTTTGATATGTAATTATATCCTGTACTTTTAAAACTTGAAGATCACGGAAAATGGGAGCTGTATGTGCAAACCTATTACATCCTGACATAATCCTTATTAATTTTTTTTGGACAGCAGTTAAGCTGTACAATTAGTGAAATACGATAGATGAATGGAGGGGTCTACGGGATTTTGAACTGATAAGATTTCGCGCAACACCGCCACGTGTTGTTTTTCTCTGACGTCACGTATCGTGACGTATGAAGCGGAGAGAAGTCGTGATAAGCGGGGCCCAGGGCTCGCTTCTTCCGGCTTCTTATGGCTTGCCCAGCTGGGCCAATCCGTAAGAAGGCGGCTTCTTAAAAGTGCCTCGCGTTAACAGAAAACGCAAGCTGCAAGAAGCCGGCTTCTTACGGCTTCTTCACCAAAATTCGCCTCATGTATAAATGAAACTTGGAAAATTTGCTGTCACACCACATCATTATCATCTCCATCACTCTCCATTATTATCTACAACCCTATACTCTTGCCCATCTCATTCATCATTGGTCATCATCCACCACTAGCTACTCATCACTATCCATCATCTACCACTAGCTACTCATCACTATCCATCAGCCTCTAGCGCCACCCGTCACCACGTTCATCCTTACCACGTTCATCCTTACCACGTTCATCCTCACCACGTTCATCCTCACCACGTTCATCCTTACCACGTTCATCCTCACCACGTTCATCCTCACCACGTTCATCCTCACCACGTTCATCCTCACCACGTTCATCCTTACCACGTTCATCCTCACCACGTTCATCCTCACCACGTTCATCATTACCACGTTCATCCTCACCACGTTCATCATTACCACGTTCATCCTCACCACGTTCATCCTTACCACGTTCATCCTCACCACGTTCATCCTCACCACGTTCATCCTTACCACGTTCATCCTCACCACGTTCATCCTTACCACGTTCATCCTCACCACGTTCATCCTCACCACGTTCATCCTTACCACGTTCATCCTCACCACGTTCATCCTCACCACGTTCATCCTTACCACGTTCATCCTCACCACGTTCATCCTACCACGTTCATCCTACCACGTTCATCTACCACGTTCATCCTCACCACGTTCATCATTACCACGTTCATCCTCACCACGTTCATCCTCACCACGTTCATCCTTACCACGTTCATCCTCACCACGTTCATCCTCACCACGTTCATCCTTACCACGTTCATCCTCACCACGTTCATCCTCACCACGTTCATCTACCACGTTCATCCTCACCACGTTCATCCTCACCACGTTCATCCTTACCACGTTCATCCTACTCACCACGTTCATCTTACCACGTTCATCTCACCACGTTATCATCTTACCACGTTACATTCTCACCACGTTCATCCTTACCACGTTACTCACTACCACCACCATCATACGAGCGACGTTCACAAATTAACATTTTAGAGGAAAGTGATGAGTACTTTTATTACTGCTTCTACTACTGCTACTACCACTATTATTACTACTACTGCTACTACCACTATTATTACTACTACTACTACTACTGCTACAATTACTACTGCTACTACCACTACTGCTACTACTACTACTGCTACTACTACTACTACTATACTACTACTACTACTACTACTACTACTACTACTACTACAACTACTACAACTACTACTACTGTTAATACTACTACTATACTACTGCTACTACTACTACATTCTACTAATATATATATATATATACTACTACTACTACTACTACTACTACTACTACTACTACTACTACGCTACTACTACTACTACTACTACTCCTATATACTACTACTACTACTACTACTACAACAACTACTATTACTACTACTACTACTACTACTACTACTACTACTACTACTACTACTACTACTACTACTACCACTATTATTACTACTATCTACTACTATCATTACTATGACTACTACAATAGCCATCCATCTACGTATATCTATTATAGTACACTAAGTTTTAAAGTAGTCAACACCTCTGTTCCCCTAGCTACTCGGGACACTGTGAGGTAATTAAGGTTTCGACAACATTACTGCGGCGCCCATTGCATGTTGTCATCATGGGAAAGTGATGGTGGTGGGTGTGTGAGGGGGGCGGGGACAGTGACAGTGAAGGGGGCGGAGTTGTGTGCGTCCCTGCCCCTCCCACCTCATCACCCTTCACTATAAAAACAAGTGACTTGCGTTGATGGAATTACACTACAGCTGAGCCTTCACCAATACACACAGCCTATTCATAACATGTGAGTGAGCGGCCATATGGGTCTGTTATCTCCATTTTTCATATTGCACGTACATAAGTATAGGTGAAAGTATACACTAGTATATAAAGAAAGAATGTACACGTTTAATTTTGCCTTTGCTATCTACAAGCCTCCGTGAGATAGGGCCAGGATTTGTGCAGCTTAAATGTTTTTGCCTACAACTTGATTTCAAAACAGGTAGCTATCCATTATAATGTGATAGTATAAGTGCATACGTAGTAGAAAAGTATGCTATCAAGCTATTCATTGAACGTTAGATTAGAATACATCAGTTGGGAAACTATTCACGCATGACGAAACAATGTAGCTACTGTACAACTGAGCAAAAAGAAGCACACACACACACACACACACACACACACACACACACACACACACACACACACACACACACACACACACACACACACATACACACACACACACTGACACACATGCTCATGCGTACACGCACACAACATTAATTATTTCTTAAATAAACTGCCGAAATACACCCTCAGGTAAACAAGCATAATTGACATTGCCATTGGTTTTCGGCTCCATTGAATCCATACTTTTATATGTTGCGGTAATCACAATGAACACAACCCTATAATAATTATTAATGTCATCCTCTCTCTCAGCTGGTTGTCATGGTTGTCAAGAAAAAATCAGTGTCACGCAATCAAAATTATTGCACACACATTAATGTTAGTTACTTAGTTAAGTGAAATTTCTAAATGCTCGATATCACAATCCCTCAGAAGAAACAACATACAAAAATGTAATAGCCTATACATAATGAAAAGACACACGCGAATGTTATTGACAATTAGAAAACAAGAGGTTTATGTACACACTAGCCGCAAAGCCGCCCTCCGGGCGGACTTTTTGGCTAGCGCCTGCGGAGGCCTAAACCGTGTCCGTGTTTGGTGGGCCTTCGGCCCACCAAACACGGACTCTCCAGATAGCCCCTTCTAACTTTCCTGAAATCATGGATGTAGAAATGTATGTATTCCCCCCACCCATTCACTCACCCATTACCCATCACCCCCACCCATTCACTCACCCATTACCCATCACCCCCCACCCATTCACTCACCCATTACCCATCACCACACACCCATTCACTCACCCATTACCCATCACCCCCCACCTATTCCCTCACCCATCACCCATCACCCCCAACCCATCACCCCCCACCCATTCACTCACCCATCACCCCACACCCATTACCCATCACCCGACCCATTCACTCACCCATTATCCATCACCCTACATCAAGGTTTCCTCAATTCTCGCAACCCTCTTTTTTTTCACAATTATCGCTAATAGGCAGCTAAAAAAAAAAAAAAAAAAAAAAAGTGATCGGATCATCTCATACTTGGGCTTAAAACCTTCCCCTGGTCAACCCGGTTCCAAAAATGTGCCATATGAGGTGATTGCGCCACGGGGGGCGGAACCTATATCACACACACCACACACACACACAGACAGACAGACAGACAGACAGACACACTTTCGCTTATATTTACCATTACCCATCACCCCCCACCTATTCCCTCACCCATCACCCATCACCCCCAACCCATCACCCCTCACCCATTCACTCACCCATCACCCCACACCCATTACCCATCACCCCACCCATTCACTCACCCATTACCCATCACCCTACATCAAGGTTTCCTCAATTCTCGCAACCCACTTTTTTTTCACAATTATCGCTAATAGGCTGCTAAAAAAAGGAAGAAGAAAAAAGTGATCGAATCATCTCATAAGTGGGCTTAAAACCTTCCCCTGGTCAACCCGGTTCCAAAAATGTGCCATATGAGGTGATTGCGCCACGGGGGGGCGGAACCTATACCACCCACACACACACACACACACACACACACACACACACACACACACACACAGACAGACAGACAGACAGACAGACACACTTTCGCTTATATTATTATAGATTTGTAGAAGAAAGTTGCAAACACTATCATTAAACAAAAAGTCGATAATTGTAAAGTAGAGAAACTATTATGTCTCACAAGAAATTTCTCGTCCCCCCAGGATGCAGAGTGCCCTTCTGAGATCCGTGGTGGTGGTGGTGGCGGTGGTGAGCGCTGTGGTTCACGCCGGCCCCCAGTACCACCCTCGCCCCAGGCCCAGCTACGGCGCCCCGGTCTGCCACCCCTCCACTGTCACCCTCACCAACACCGAAACCCAGCATGTCACGGTGAGCGACTTTTGCTGAATATGAACTCTAACAATTAAGCTGAATTCAAATGCTTTATGTTACTCGTAGAAAAATCTAAAATGCATGTTGTTCAAGTAAGTTTGGGGCTGGGTGTTAATAAGGGCCTTTAAATGTGACACACCACACATCTAACCATGGATCCTATGTATGATCATTGAATGCAACACTGCAGGAACACCACAAACAGCTACAGCTTTACACCTTCATTCCCTGAAATAATTTATATTGTACTGATTATTTTTCTTCTCTCTCTCTCTCTCTCTCTCTCTCTCTCTCTCTCTCTCTCTCTCTCTCTCTCTCTCTCTCTCTCTCTCTCTCTCTCTCTCTCTCTCTCTCTCTCTCTCTCTTTTCTCTACTTGTGTAATAAATGTTCTCCTCGTCCACAGGAGACCGTCACGGAAGATGTCATCGAAGTTACCACCAAACTCGAAACAGAAACAGAGACCGCCACTGAGACTGTGGTGGAGACCGAGGTAGTCCCGGTGACGGAGACCGTGGAGAAGACCGAGACTGAGACGGAGATCATCCCTACCACCCTCACCAACACTGAGACCGTTTTTTCCACCGTGCAAGAGGTCAAGACGGAGATTGCAGTGGTGACCGAAACGGAGACCGAAATCAAGAAGCAGTA
Source organism: Chionoecetes opilio (assembly GCA_016584305.1). Taxonomy (NCBI): domain Eukaryota; kingdom Metazoa; phylum Arthropoda; class Malacostraca; order Decapoda; family Majidae; genus Chionoecetes; species Chionoecetes opilio. Next base: position 217,229 of record JACEEZ010019117.1, on the reverse strand, counting down.
CCAGACCGTGTGCCCGAAACCCTCCTATGGGTATTAAACAATAAATATGAAGTCTCACTGAGGGCAAGAGAAAACAGAGGATTCACATGGATTGATTCTAAAGAGAGAGATAACAGTTAACCTGGACTATTGTAAATTAGACTCGAAAAAACAAAATTATGATGAAGTCATACCAAAGACGCCCTTCCTGCATCATCTTCTCGCACGCGCTTTCTTGTGTACTTTTTGCACTTGTATAATTTGCCTCATTGTCAAAATAAACAATTTTCTCATTCTTAATAACAGTAATGTCTTATTCACATATCCAAATTTATAAATAGCATACATCATGCGAGAATGCTATAGTTTTAAATATGCGAAATAGAGAGAGAGAGAGAGAGAAACAGAGACAGAAAGATACACAGAGAGAGAAAGAGAGAGACAGAGAGAGAGAGAGAGACAGAAAGGGACACACACAGAGAGAGAGAGAGAGAGAGAGAGAGAGACCGTGGTTAGTTTATCAGTTGAGTCGCTTTAATTCTAATAGGATGATCTAAAGAAATTTTTTTATATATAGAAGGAATGTGCACCTTCCATATCGGTGATGTTCCTCAACTTTATAGGAATCTTAGGATGAAAATCGAAGTGGAGAAAAAATGTACACGAAAATTGCATATATAGGATTGTTGTTTTATGCCTCGGGGAAGTTCTCTTATCAACGCAGCGCCAAGGAACCTCGATTGTTGCGATGTCATGCATTCAGAGGCGGATTTCGATATGGGCGATATGGGCGGTATCGTCGCGCATGGAGCGTCCGCAAAAAATAATATATATATATATATATATATATATATATATATATATATATATATATATATATATATATATAATATATATATTATAATAATAATACACTTATCCTTCTGCTTTTCACTTAAACTCTCTCTCTCTCTCTCTCTCTCTCTCTCTCTCTCTCTCTCTCTCTCTCTCTCTCTCGGTAGAAAAAGAAAGAAAAAAAGAATGAGAGAAAGAGAGAAAAAAAGACAGAGAGAGAGAGAGAGAGAGAGAGAGAGAGAGAGAGAGAGATTCATAACCACGGTTTTACGTGTACAAAACCATTTGGTTTGTCTTTCAGAGCATCATACTTATCACGGGTAACTTTTGCTTGTCCCCCAAACAGACAACTTAGCATCCCCTTTTTCACTCACAAGACTTACGGTGACACAACACCTTTTGACGTTTTAGAAGTCCAACTCAACAGGAACTAAGTTATTCACGGAGAGATGCCACCGAGCGCCTAACTTCTGATCTTTAATCATGATCATGTATTCTAATATAATATAAATAATATAATGTAAATATAATCATGATTCTATAATTTCTGATTGGGGCAAAGCAAACCTTGTTTTTAGTCTACGGGCCCGTCAGGGTGACAAGGTTGGTAGAGACGTGAGCTTGCAATGTGGAGAGTCCCTGCGCATTCGGTCAGCGGTTCGAGTCCGCCTAGTTCGTGCTGACGTGGCGGCGCTTTGTATAGTCAATAACCTTGTAGTTGGTACTTGCAAAGTGTCTAGATAGGATGAAAATCTTATCTCTTTTAGTCTACGGTTAGTAGTCCAGTGGACTACATACGTGCACCCCCTGGACAATCTAATGAGACCTACTTTTTTGGATGCACAAATATGTCTAGAAAACAAAAATCAATGTTAACACTGTCAACTAATGTCCCATGGGTTTCGTATGGCGGCCATCGTCGATCGCGAAATATTTGACTTTCTCGAAATTACCAAAATGTCCATAAAATCACAAATAATGTAGTTACAAATTTAATTTTGGTGCCCACGTGACAAGAATAACATGGCCTATTGTAATAAGAACAATTAATGCAGTAATTGGTACAAGTTTAGTCATGGAACGGCAAAAACCTAAAAAAAGGCGGAAAAATTACTTTGGTTTCGCCGACAACTTTCAACATAAATGACAATAACTTCACTAATATACAACATACTGGTCAGTTTACCAGGTCACTGTTAATTTACTGGTCATACTGGTAATGTATACTTTTGACTCCGGCGACCTGCGTGCACGGTACCGTAGGGCTAATAGCAGAGTCGCCTACACGGGAAATATCATGTATATATGTATGCATGGTCTTTTAGTGGAAGAATCAGCTTAAAAGAAAAAGAAAGTTAAGAAACGATATATGACGTAGCCTACCTATAGTTTTCCCTCACCTCTTTCTGACCGCTTCTTCTGTTGAACTGCCTTTTACGTACTGCTGCTGACCTGATTTATCTCTCTTATTTCACTAGTTTTACAGCTTTACTGCCGCTGTCGCATAAAATAGGTAACACCTCGAAAAAAATAGCACCTTACCTCAGACACCGCCCTGAAACATGTTACCTACAGCCAACATTGAGGCACTATAAGTTTATATACACTATTATATATATAATATATATATATATATATATATATATATATATATATATATATATATATATATATATATATATATATATATATATATATATTATAGTAGCTTTCAATGAGAACACTTATAAGTACGGTAGGTAGCTGTTGCCGTGGCGTAAAAGGCGTAAAAAGAATCCCATTTCACTACTATATCCCTATCGTTCTCCTCTATGTAGCCTTCTCTGCTATTTTTGTTACTCCTATAACTTTTGCAATGTTTAATATCCATTTTATCCTCATTACATATTTATAATCAGGCGGGAAGAAATCAATGTGCCAAATAAGGGTTACCGTACGTCATGTGCAATAGATGACTATGTCCATCTAAACCTATCTACAATATATAACATGCCATCAACTCATGAAATTAAATGTTGAATATTTAACAATAGTTTAAAGAGTACCAAAATAATCAATTTGCTCATAAATAACGTTATTTATGTATTGATGACATTCAGTAACCCGGATATATATTGCAGGCCTCAGCTGGGCCAGGCAGGAAGAAAGGGGGCGTTCAAGGCGTTCAAGCTGACACGGTGGACTGACAGCACTTTTATTCCCAGCTGTCACCCTTAAAATATTGAGTGTTCAGCTTTGCCAAGTGATTTGATAATACTTTACTGAATGGCTAAGCAAAGCTGCCTCATCGTGCTGTCTGCAAGTCCCCTGGGTGAGTATGGCGAGAATATCTTCCTCTTGTTTCTACATAGCGAGTAACAATTCCTGGTCAGAGTGAAAATGCTCTGATCATTTGGCTTCCCACTGTTTGTTTGGTGGTTGGTAAATTGGTATTAATTCGGTAGTGGGCTTTCAAAAGTTCTACGGTAGGATTCTTACCCACATTATCGTGTAGATTTCTTCATTCTGAGTATTTTGAGTCCATTTCCCATGACGAATTCCCATTCCCATAAATAATAATGGCATTATATGGGTAAATTTCTAGTGTTTGCCCATACTCTCCCACTTCCCCCAAACAAGTTTGAGGACCTGTGGGAATGCGGGGTTTTTGGGTGGGGAAAAATTATGCTTCGGAAACACGTAATTTAAGAGTTGTGTAGGGGGGGGGTAAAATTCCCTAGATCTAGGGTAATTTCCTTATATCTAGAGAAATTTGCCTAACCAAAATTAACCTAACCTAGCCAAATTTAATCTAACCTAGCGGGGGGCTTGACCCACCAATAACCTAACCTAAGCTAACCTAACCAAATCTAACCTAAACTAATCTAACCAAACCTGCTAGCGGGGGGTTGGGGGGGTTCTCGACACTTCGGTCATCATTCTGTGAGGATCGTCGGGTTCACACGTCTCTGGCCTCAGAAGAAATCCAATGAATTTTCCCTAGATCTAGGGCATTTTTTCAACACCCCTAACTCAAAAACTATGTGGTTGCGACGCATATTTTGTACCCCAGCCAAATATCCCGCATTCCCCCAGGTCCCCAAGCTTGTTTTGTGGGAGAGGGGGAGTATGGGCAAACACTAGAATAATACCATTATATGTAGTACCGAAAATCCACTGTTATTTCACCCAGAAACGGTTAAATTAGGTTAGATCAGATCAGATTAGGTTAGGTTAGGTTAGAGGTGGGGTTTGGTTTAGTAACATGACATCAAGAAAAAAAGAAAGTTATCAATACTACGGCTTTGCGAAGTGGAGCAAGGTTAGCGGGGCGGGGCGGGGCGGGCACCTCCACACCTGAAAACAAAAATTTAATTCCGACAAAAACGAGTGCCTGATTCAATCAAAACACATCAAAACTATTTAGGAAAACCCAAGTTTCGGCTTCAAAATCGGTGAAAGCCCACTACTGAAATTTTACCCGTACATTTTTGGGTTCTATTGCAGTTTATTGCATTACAAGGCACGGTATTATTTTACCCAAGGCACGTAGTTATAACCGACCTCAACATGTAGATCTGACAATGTACAGCATTTTTAACCCCTATAACACCCATCGGAAATTAAAAAATAACTCGAGGGGGTTCTGGAAGGGCGTACCCCCCCTCCCCCAGCGAGGTTAGGTTACGTAATCAATGCCCAGGTTGGGTTAGTAAACTAGTGAGGGGGTCTGTGGGGGCGCAGCTCCCCCAGATATGTCAGGAGAGTATTGGTCAATAGGGATTATTGTACTAAACTGCAGTTTTACCAATTTTTGTTTAAGCATCCCGCTAATGTTTTGATGAGACTGTTTGGTTTATGGAACTATCGTTGACGAGAATTCTCGTTGAAACATCATCCGAGAACTCGTCGACGTGGAAATTTTCGACGGAACTTCCACTTGTAATAGAAGAAAGGAAAAATAGTGTATTGGTAAGGTTAATATTCCGCAGGAGCTGGTGGGCTCCACATGCCTTACAGCTTTACTTTTTCTCAATTTTTTTCATCTCGGTTTAATGTGCAGTAGTTATTCACTTGCGGAAACCAAAATTTAGCACTTATTTTTATATAATAATAGCTAACACCAACAACACTATAGTTGCCACTGCACTAATGTCACCAGATGCCATATATTACAAATTTTAGCCTCACTGCTGATTTGTATGTGCCACAGAAGAAGCATGCACAGTAGTTTATGGTCGGTGTAGCCTACTTGTCTTTTGTGGCACAGACAAATCAGTAGTGAGGCTAAAATTCATAATATATGGCGCCTGGCGATATTAGTGCAGTGGCGCCTAGTGTTGTTGATGTAGGTTAGGTTACATTTAAGTTTGGTTAGGTTAGATTTAGGGGTATATGTGTAGTTTAAACCAATACACGATCGGTGGTTTTAAGTATCCTGAACGTTTCGTTCTCATCATAAGGAGTATTTCTAACCCCCACAACAGCCGGGGGTTAGAAATAACACAAGGGGGGTGCAAACCCCTCCCCCCAGTGAGGTTAGGTTTCACAATCAATGCCCAGGTTAGGTTAGTTAACTAGCAGGGGGTCAGCCATTTATGTCAGGAGAGTAGTGGTCTATAGGGAGCAGGCCCATAGCCAGGACTTGAAATTTGGGGGCTATTCCCATCGCAGGGGGGCTTAACTTTTTTATATTTTTCCTTCCACATATATTTCTACTAGAATGCCTTTCTACTAGACAAGTATGTTTTTACTACAATTTCTATTAGAATGAATGAATGTAGCCATCCATATAGAATCAAATATGTGTCATGAAAAAGGTTATTTATTTCATAAAAAAAGGACTGGCCAGGGGCGAAAAAAAGTGACAAAAAGCCCGTTAGCTGCCAGTCCCCATAAAGAAGAGAGTAAGAGTATAAAGAACGGAGGGTGGATCAATTTAGTTTGGTAGGTGTCTTGATACCTCTCTCTTGAAAAATTAATGCTGTATGAAGGTGGAAAAATAGAACCAGGAAGAGAGTTCTAGAGTTTACTAGTGAAAAAGATGAAAGAGTGAAGATACTGTTAACTCTTGCATTAGTAAGATAAGAACATAAGAAAATGAGAAAGTTACAAGAGGCCGTGAGACCTACACGAGGTAGTTCCTGATACTTAACACTACCTACATCCACCTTTCATCCCCATCCATGAAATTATATACGTACCTCCTTTTAAAACTCCCTATTGACTCCGCACTAACTACCTGATGACTTAGTCCATTCCAATCATTTACCACCCTATTCGTGAACCAGTTTTTCCCTATTTCTTTTTTAAATCTACGCTTTTCCAGTTTGAATCCGTTACTTCTTGTTCTACCCTGCTTACTAGCCGTAAGAACTTTTCCTACATCTCCTTTATTGTATCCCTTTAACCACTTAAAAATTTATATCCGATCGCCCCTTACTCTGCGCCTGCTAACAAAGCTATATCCATCCTGTAATATGGAGACCAAAACTGAACCGCATAGTCTAGGTGAGGTCTGACTAGAGCCAAATAAAGCTTTAGAATAACCTCAACAGATCTAATTTTAACACTCCTGGTAATGAATCCTAACACCCTATTAGCTCATTTCTAGCCTCAATACATTGTTTCCTAGGACGGAGGTCCGCACTCCCAGATCTTTTTCACCTTCTGATCTTTTCAGAATACATTGCGTATAGTGTAGTACCTATTACCAGGATTTTTTCTACCAACATTTATTATGCTACACTGATCAATATTAAATTCCATCTGCCACCTGATTTAGATGATGATTAAGATGGACAGAATAGGGATGAGAATGAGTAGAAAATCTTGTGCACCGAGGCCACAGGAGGGAGAGAGGCATGCAGTTAGCAAGTTCAGAGGAGCAGTGAGCATGAAAATAACGTTTGAAGATAGCAGAGAAGCAACATTGCGGTGGTGATTTAAAAATTGAAGACAGTCAGTCATAGGAGGGGAGTGGATGAGACGAAAAGCTTTTGACTCTACCCTGTTTAGGAGAGCTGTATGAGTGGATCCCCCACAAACGGGAGAGGCATACTCCATACATGGGTGTATAAGGCCCCTGTATAGATCAAGCAGCTGGGAGGGAGAAAAATATAATGGACACAAATACCACAGGACACCAAACTTCTTAGAAGCTGATTTAGCAAGGGATGAATGTGAAATTTCAAGTTCAGATTGTTAGTAATGGATACTCCAAAAATGTTCATTGTAGAAGAGGGAGACAGTTGAGTATTATTGAAGAAGAGGGAATAATTGTCTGGAAGGTTATGTCTAGTAGATAAGTGAAGAAATAGTGTTTTTGAGACATTGAATAAAACAAGGTTTGCTTTGCCCCATTCAGGGATTATAGAAAGATCAGAAGTTAGGCATTCTGTGGCAACCCTCCATGAATAACTTCATTCCTGTTGAGCTGGACGTCTAATGAACGACATTGAAAAATTTAGGGTAGTCATCAGCGTAGGAGTCAGGGCATAGAGTTAGACTTAGAAGATCATTAATGAATAATAGAAAGAGAGTGGGTGATAGGACAGAACCCTGAGGAACACCACTATTGATAGACTTAGGAGAAGAACAATGACCATCTACGGTTGCTGCAATATAACGGTTTGAAAGGAAAATTGAGATGAAGGTACAGAGAGAAGTATAGAAACCAAAAGAGGGTAGTTTGAAAATTTGTGATTTGTGGCAGACTCTATCAAAAACTTTTGGTATGTCAAGAGTAAGCAGAAGGGTTAGTAGTTAGGAAAAAATCAAGAATGTTGAGGAAAACGGGTAGGGTGCTGCACCAGCTGCTCTAGGTCTTGGAGAATAGCAAAACTGTAGGCTTGTTCACGTGGTTGGTCAGTGAAAGAAGATAATTATAATAGCCAATGCTGGTGGTGAACATTGAAATCCCCAAGAATGGACATTTCAGCAAAAGGAAAATGAGATGAAATGTACTCGACTTTGGATGTTAAATAGTCAAAGTATTTTACATAGTCTGAGGAGTTAGGTGAGAGATATACAGCATAGATAACTTTAGTGAGAGAGTGACATTGAAGTCGAAGCCAGATGGTAGAAAATTCTGAATATGCAAGACCCTGGGCACGAGAGCAAGTGATGTCCTTGCGTACATAAACGCAACAGCCAGCTTTAGATTGAAAATGATAATAGAGACAGTAAGAGGAAACGTAAAAGGGACTGCTATTAGTGCTCACAGACACCTCGGTTTCGGCGAGGAAAATATGATGAGGTCTTGAGGAGGAGAGGCGATGTACCACAGATTCAATCAATCATTGGGGGCATACGCCGGAGGGCGCGTCGCCTCGCCCACCCTACGACGCCACTCCCGGGGGTCACCACGCGCAAGTCCCCATGCAGGCTCCCTTCCCATACCTAGCAACGCTCGACAGGAAACATCAACTTGCCCCAGCCACGAGCCTTGTGGGTGCCCCCTTGGCCTCCTCCACGCCGGATTGTCTCTTACAGATACAACCATGCAAGGATGGTTTCAGTGTATTGCAGTACATCCCCAATAGCGAAGTTGCGCTGACGACTATGCAGATGCCCGATTCGTTTCACGGTCATCGTGTTGACGTACACCAGCGAACCCATGATTCGCGAAGGACACTTATTATCCAAGGCTCAATTCGCTCTATCGCATTAGTGTCCATGTCCACACATAGAGTAGAAATGGACACAAGCGACTTAAGATCCGGATTACCCCTGACAGGTCGACAATGCCAAATACTCTGCTGAGCCGAGTCCCTCATCGCTGCTATGTAATGCGCGTAAGTTCTGACGTCACCCCCATAATTATGGATGCCTACAAGGTATTGCAAACTTCCAAGATCTCATATCCTTTGCCGCACGCATGCAACAGACTGTACTGATGTCTAGAGCTCCAACACCTGCTTGGTCTGAGCCAGATCCAGTCCAAAGCTTCTTACGTGCAGCCCTCGAGAGCCATCACTGGACCTCCGCGCTACAAGATACTGCATCATCGGCAAAATTCAAGATCATGATCTGGCTGTTGCAGAACCCACGAAGTCGCAGAAGCTCCCAGAGTGGGCTCACGATGGCAACCGAAGTCCAAATGCCTTCTTGAGATGCAACTGGCCAAGCATCCCTGTCGAACTCCTGCGTACAGACAAAGATTGTGTAGAAGACCTGCGATCAAGCTAGAGTCAGTGCTATTGTGTTTAGCCAAGTAATGATCTTGAAGCCCAGAAATACAATTCACGATGCACCGAAAAGCCTTTGAACATACATGTAAAGCCATTCCTGTCGAAACTCAGTCGCTTTCACCAGAGCACGAACTTTATTTATTAAGGTCTAGCTTTTTTCAGGCCTTTGTTACCATAAGTTTACTAGCCCCAAATAACATTCAATGATTTTACAAAATATTTGGTGTACAGTAGTTCGAATTATTTGACTTCATTATAGACTTTTTTTTTTTTTTTTCTCTAGGTAATTATTCACTAATATTTTTTTTTTTTTTTTTTTGGGGTATTGATATATACACTAGCTTAGTAAATTCCCATATATTTGATATTTCATCCCCATATATATATTCGATCTTGCATTACTCAGACCACTCCTTGGCCCAATTAGTCCGAATATGAGAGGTTTTACTGTACTTCTTGTTTTTAGCCTTGCTGGTTGAAAAATTGTGTATTCAGTTTTCCCCCCGTCCGCCAGCCGCCATCTTTAATATATATTTAAGGGTACTAGCAACCAGAAATCCCTTGACTAATAAAGCTTTTCTTGAAGCTTAGCCCATCAAAGTAACGGAAAAAAAGGGTGGCAGGTATATAAAGAAGGGGGGGTGGGGGGTTCTCGTAGCCCTTGATCTTGATTGTTTTGCATCTGATAGTTATACACACAACCCTCGTTTTCCCGGATATCGGATTTGCCGGACAAAATCTGAGGTCCGGGGATATGTCAGAGTCCCGGACAAATGCCTGGTCCAGTCCGTAAATTAACGAAGTTGTCCGGCGGTCCGAGCGTCTCCTGTTACCCCTGGTCAGTGTCCGCGCCTCCCGCCAGGTGGCAGCATGCTCAGCGGTCGTATTGTTTACATTTCGGCACACGACACTCAAGGTTCATCTGCACCGCCTCTGTCAGTCCCCTGAACCCCATTGCCCCTGGTGCAGGAACGTCTCTGAGACTACTGAATACTTTCTGCTGCCTCCCGCCAGGTGGCAGCATGCTCAGCGGTCGTATTGTTTACATTTGGGCACACGACACTCACGGTTCACCTGCACCGCCTCCGTCAGTCCCCTGACCCCCACTGCCCCTAGTGCAGGAACGCCTCTGAGACTATTGAACACTTTCTGCTGCAGTGTCCGCGCTTCCACTCCCACCGTGTAGTGTTACACACTCAACTCCTTGCCCTGAACGTCGCCACCTGTGACCTGCCCACCCTGCTGGCGGCGGCTGGCGTCCACCCCTCCCGGCAACACACTGTCATCCACCTCACCTGTGCCTTCCTGAGGAAGACAGGTCAACTACAGTGCCTATGATACCATCATAGGACATCACCAGGGCTCATAGTGTTCCCCAAGGGATCCTCGCAGCCCTAGAAACAACAACAAAGTGACGTAAAAGTCCGCGGCGGGGTAGTTGATATTGGCGGTTGCCGGACAGTAAATACTAGAGTAGGATAAACGTCTGGGGTGGGTAATGGCCTCAGACTGTTGCGATTCCCGGACTTTTGCGGTTCCCGGACCAGTGCTCCCCCCTATTAGTCCAGGAAAACGAGGGTTGTGTGTATTTGAGGTTATCGTTACCTATATGCATTACTTTACATTTATCTGAATTAAATCTTAATAGCCATTTATCGCTCCAATCTGATAGTTTGTCTAGATCACGTTGTAAGAGTTCGCAATTTTCTCTAATATATGCTTTACTGCCTAATTTGGTGTCATCAGCAAATTTCAATGTTTTAGATAAAAGTCTGCAGTCTAGATCATTGATATATATCAGGAAAAGAGTTCTTTGATGCAGAGCTGCCATATGTTGAATAATGTGTAGTCTTATTGTTTTACTTTTCAGGTGTTTCAGCACCTTCCTTCCTCCAGTGTTACAAGCTGACACAGTCTGCCTTCAACATAGAAATTGCCACACCAGAGGTACAGTAGTAGGTTTTTTTTATCCATGAAAGAACTTCAAATGAACAGCTCTATCCTGAACTTCTAGATAACTTGCATGATAAAAATCATGCGACTGGAAATCAGAATTGGATTGACAATTAAATTAGGTAAAAAATGTGATGTCTTTGATTTGACCTATGTATCAAGTGATTCTTTGAGTTAGGCATTCTAGCAATTTCTTTGGTAATATTGAAAACTTAGTAGCTAGTTTTTGGGGAATGTCATTGTGTGAAGTATTGTTTTTAAAGTAAAAATATGAAGTTATATTATCATTTTTGCTGTATCGACTTATAACACATGTTAAAGCTATAGTTACCTTCTCTTTGTAATAGTGACTTTGCTTAATTGATGGTTTTTTTGAGGTGCACAATGTAGCCTCCTGAATATTCCTGTTTCCATAGTTTTTGAAAGTCAGTTGACATCCTCCTCCCTCACCCTCCCTAAACAGTGACATCACCATCGCTAACCCTCCTCAGGTGGTTGACTTCACCTTGCCTCTCCCTCCCCACTATCTCACAACCTGTACCTGTGTGTTCCTAAGATCCATATCTCTCCTTCACTATCTCCCTGCAACAGGCTGCTCCACCTGTTTTCATCGACAAGGATGACCAGAGTAGCCGATGGTTGAATGACATCTCTGCCAAGAACCTTCTTGAACCTCGGTCACTCAGTGAAATTCAAGGTAAGGGAACTTATTAAAAATGTTATAAGCTTGATGGCTCCCAGATCCACTGTTGTGACCCAACCCAATCAAATGCTTCCCCATAACCCCATCTCTCTCTCTCTCTCTCTCTCTCTCTCTCTCTCTCTCTCTCTCTCTCTCTCTCTCTCTCTCTCTCTCTCTCTCTCTCTCTCTCTCTCTTTTTTTATTTTAACTGGTTACATTGGTAATAGAGCTAAGGCTCTAGGTTTTATGCTAGAGCTATCTTTAGGTACATATAATATATAACATACATCATATATTAATATCTCTCTCTCTCTCTCTCTCTCTCTCTCTCTCTCTCTCTCTCTCTCTCTCTCTCTCTCTCTCTCTCTCTCTCTCTCTCTCTCTCTCTCTCTCTCTCTCTCTCTCTCTCTCTCTCTCTCTCTCTCTCGTGTTTAAGACACTGATCGAAGACCTGAAAAACACACAAAATTTCACCTTAATGTCACTCTTTAAAAGTGTGCAGCAGAAGAGCTCTTGGAAATTGTAAGATTATCTAAAAATAATATATATATATATATATATATATATATATATATATATATATATATATATATATATATATATATATATATATATAAAAATTTTAATATATATATATATATATATATATATATATATATATATATATATATATATATATATATTTAAAGTTGTTGAACCCTCTCTAATTCGAACTAATTGGGGGGAGACCTGGGTTGAATTAGCCGAAAGTCTGAATTATCCGATGGGTACCTGTAGCCCCCCCACACAATAAGAACTCACTCAAACAAACAGCACAGATTGTAGTACTTGTACTCACCAAAACATGGCTAATACTGAAGTCTTGAAATGTACTATTACTGTACACTGAGCACTCAGACGTCACTGATAGCGTCTTCAGGCAAGGGCTGCGTTAAGTAAATTAATTAATTATTGATTATTATTATTGATTAATGTGCTGGAGGCGATGTGGAGGCTGGCTGACCAAGTGGGTGGCACAGAGGAGGTGGAAGATGCTGAAAACTCCCACAATTCAAACAATGTGCAGGCAATTCAAACTTCTGTTTGGATTATGGAAAGTTGTTGAAAAATTTGAACTGGGCCTGAACAGGTTGAATTTGAACTGGGCCTGAACAGGTTGAATTATCCGAAGTTTGAATCATACGGGTTGGAATTAGAGAGGGTTTACTGTATACAGTATATATAATTTTATTGTTTATATTATTTTTCTTTCTTTTCCAATGTTTTCATATCTAAGGCTGTTTTCCAAACGAAAGGGCACAAAAACACAGTTTAAACTGTTTTCACAATTTGAAGTTCGTTATCAATTCTCAAGAAACTTTTCATCCTATATTTATTTTATAGATTTTATAGACAAATGCGGAAATTTCCTATCCAAGTGAATAAAAAAAAGGATACATTTGACTTCTTTTTTTTTTTACATTTACAGAATCCTCTGCAATATTTTTCACATATACGTCTTTCGCTTACATCCTCTTACCACATTTATTATTTTATTATTTTCAATTATTTTCTCAGCCTAAGTTATCCATCAATTCTTCCAAACATTCTTTAGAAATCCATTTAAAGATGCATTTTATGACTCCTGGCACTTGTCTTAAGCCCGGTTCCCACCTTCCCGCTTGTACGGCCGCTGTACAACAACAAAGACGTCACAATGACGTCACAACAAAGTCTACCGCACCGCCGTACCGCTGTACGGCCGCCGTACAAAGTTAAATTCAAGTCATCTCTCCCGCTCGGCGGTGTCCGCTCGAGCGGAGTTGCCAACTGTGCCCAGTTACCACAAATACCACTCAAGCGGTGATGACGGTGACGTCATTGTTGAGCGGTGTTGTTGTAAGACGGCCGTACAAGCGGGCTGATGGGAACCGGCCTTTACATGTTGGGTTTCTAACCTTTTAAGAGCCTCCTGCATTTCCACTTCTGTGTCACAGAACACTGTGCCTCTTTTCATGCCCTCTCTTTCTGCGAATTAATTTTCTTTCATAAGCAAACTCTTGAAAGTATTGATGCATAATTTTAACTTTTGCTTCTGGTTCAATGTAATTCCTTTTTTTGGCTTTTGCTTTCCAATGACAAACCATAAATGTAGCAGTTTAGGTTCCTTTAAAAAAAAAATTCTACAATGCCTTTTTCAAATTCCTTTCTTCTCTTTGGATTCTTACATATTCATTTCTAACCCTCCTGTACTGTTCCCTTGATCCATCATTCACCTTCCTTCACTATCTGTTCCAGGTAACATGTCTATTTCACACCTATAGAACCAGGCCGCCTTCTTCTCTTTCTGTTAGCCGGCACATATTTATCAACAACATTATCTATCGTATATATCCAAGAAATGTTTCCAATTTTCATGCTTACCTTCTGCCTCATGGAAGGGCTTCAAGTTACAATTTGCAAAGAATTGATACAATCCCACGAAATTACCCTTCCCATAGTAGTATCCCCTTTTTATATTTTTAGCTGTTGGTTTCACAATATCCTCTACAATTGGTAACTCCAGTATCACATGGTCACTTTTTCCAAATGGGCACAAATATTTCTAAGTTATCAATTATGTCTGTCTCTTTTAAAGTAGATCCAGATTCTCGGAAGTGTCTTGACCTCAATTTTGTCTCTTGATCGACTCATTGGGCCATCATATTGTGTATCATCAACTTTATCAACTTATTACCCCACGAGTCTTCACTTCCTTCAGTAAACCACCTTCCAAATATGTATTTTTACCTAGTTGTGATATACAAGAAATTAGTTATACTCGTGGGGTGCCATCTCTGTATCTCATTTGGTTAACCCCTTCACGCCCAGATCTTTCCATCAATATATAAAATTGTCTGTTGGTAGCCATAAAATTTCGAAAAGTAGCTTAAAATACCAAATTAGCTAATGGACAAGGATACTAAACAGGTTATTTCTATAAAATATTGCTTATATTCACTAAAATCGTCTTATGGTATACCCAAAGTACAATAGAAATTATGTTCTGGGTCTCAAGGGGTTAATCTTAACTTTGAACTCATGAATTCTTTTTGCATTTACTGTATATGTTTGAATGTTTTACAGGGGACAATATTCCTGTGTGGTGGTGCCTCACAGTCCTGGTGCGAGTGAGGACTTAGCCTCCTGTAGGGTGCTGGGCAAAATCCTTACACACTGTTTAGCAGAAAGAAGTAAGTACCTACCATTCATTCTTTTGAAATCCAGTTTGTTTTTTAGTAGTTGAGTAATGTTGCCACTAAGAATAGTGTACAGTAAAACCTCTCGTATTCGGACCCTCATTATTCGGACCTTTTTTAAGGGGGTCGAAATTTCCTAGCTATATAATTTATATACACCTAGATTTTTTTTTTGGGGGGAGGGGTCGAAATTTCCTAGCTATATAATTTATGTACACCTAGAATTATTATTTTTTTAATTTTTTTAGGGGTCGAAATTTCCTAGCTATATAATTTATTATACACCTAGAATATATATATATATATATATATTTTTTTTTTTTTTTTTTTTTTTTTTTTTTTTTTTTATACATATCCCCCCATTATTCGGATCCTTGCATTACTCGGACCACTCCTTGGCCCAATTAGTCCGAATATGAGAGGTTTTACTGTATTTATTTGTCCTCTCTCAATTCTATATTTACTGATATTAATACCAATGACCTACTTTTGTATTATTAATGAGTGCACCCATATACTGCAAGTCTTTGTTTCATCATTCTAAAAATCTTTTGTACACAGCTCATGTATGCACATATTGTCATCATCATCTTCATCACCTTTCAAGGCAGGTTCCTTGATCAAACTTCTAGGTCCCACAAGTTAATCATCCTCAGTCTTCTAACAGACACTCTAACCTTCACTTGAAACAAATTGACACGTTACATCGTCATCGTCATTGTTTTCTTCACATTGCCTAACCAC
This sequence comes from Chionoecetes opilio, assembly GCA_016584305.1. Taxonomy (NCBI): domain Eukaryota; kingdom Metazoa; phylum Arthropoda; class Malacostraca; order Decapoda; family Majidae; genus Chionoecetes; species Chionoecetes opilio. Next base: position 201,648 of record JACEEZ010019117.1, on the reverse strand, counting down.
ATGACATGTACACAGTTCCAAGTCTTCTCAGCACCACACTTGTTGACCCTTTTTGAATAATAGCTTTGTACATCAGCACATCATATGCACCTCAGCATCACCAAGAACATTACACTCCTTATACAGGAGGTGCAAAGTCTATGTCTTATGTTTAGAGAAAGTTCTCACCATGTTAGTATGAGAATCAACTCACTGAACTTCTTCAACATTTCTGATTTTCATTGTAGATCAGCTTTCTCACTACTTATGTCGATCACATTACACACTTTTTTTTACTCTATACTGATCACATCACCCTAATAATGAAAGTAAGCATTTTGCATACATTAATTTCCAATGTCGGTGTTTTTTTTGTCGGCTCCATTGCTCAGTTACAACTGTAGGCAATGATTATAAAATTTGTTACAATACTCAGTCACAGAACTGCACCTATTGTGTCTCCATTTACCATACATAATAATTAATTAGTGAGAGGCAAATGGTTAGTCACAAATCCCTGCCCACACTCATTACTGTCACGAGGATCGCATTTACACTTACTCTTCACTATTAGCATGTCATACTTTCTCATCACCCCTTGAACTTCACAGTTTTATAAATCGTCAGCAATCGGAACTAAACCACCTGCATCATGTTACAACTTCCAAGGCAATGCAATCTCATAGTCTCTTGATAGCACTAAAAACAACTGTAGAATGTATGTACAAGACTCTGTATTGATTCCAGATCTACATCTATTTGCAGCAAGCTATGTATTTTACTTTAGTACACACATTTACAGATAATTCATTATTTTCTCCCTTATTCATGCTCACAAAAGTTCTTGGTCAATTATACAATATCAATATCACCTGTAGAAGTCACTAGTCCACTTTTAATGTTCTCATTCCCCATTATACCACCTATATAGCCACTCTCTCAAGCAAGGTTGTGTAGAGTAGTGAGGGGGTGGGCTGAGTAGTGCTGTGGTTTTAACTCATGATTTGATAGGAACATGCTGGGAATGATTCATAGAAGATAAATGGAAAGGTTATTATTATAAATCATATGCCACTGATTTCCCCTGATAATCAGAGCCAGTATGTGCGATCGGCCTGGGGGTGTGTGCCTTGCTTTCGGCCGTGAAGGGGGATCCACAACAGTGGGCCTTTCGGGACATTGCTCTAACAGGGGTAAGGGCCTGCTGGGTCACTCAGCATGCAATAGCTTCCTCACCTTTCCCTTACAGACCACTGATGGGCTATTTCTCAAACAGAAGCGATCAAACTAACCCCAAAATTCACAGCTTTAATGAGATTCTTTTTACGTTAAGTTTAAGTTTCTGACCAATCTTATCTCAAGCAAGGTGGTGCATCAATACATAAGTTCAATAATGTACTGTGTTAAATCTGCAGATTAAAATGTTGATTATAACAGTTGATAATTAATTAATTTGGGTGGTGTACAATCCTGCTTATGAAGTAGTGTATATTGTAAAAAATTGTATAAAAAATGAGTTGGCCATTAATTTATACTTTTGTTCATACTTTGCATATATTTATATGTATCACAACTTAGTTGTGTTTCAGTATTTGACAGTCTACAGGATGTTTCCTGCTTCATAAAATGTTATGGGTGTTGAGATTCCTTTTAAAGCTAAGGATTTTTTTTTTTTCTATATCAAACATTTATTGATGCAACATAAGCTTTAAGAGTTGTTAGAAAAGTTTGAAGACAGCCATCTAGGGTAGTCTGCTCATACCCTGTGCGGCATTACTATTGTGCCGTGTATAGTATAGACATTTTCACTTGTAAATGTTTTCAAATCTTTAGATAAATGTGGGCTGTCCCCTCTTAATACTCAGCTGTGCTCCCCTCCTTCAGTCCTCCCTCGCCGAAGTCACCACTGCCTCCTACTTTAGCTCTCTGCCGCTCATCCCTGGAGATGCCATCCTGGACCGAGCTGGGATATTCTCCACAGGTGCCCCCTCTAGCATCCACATTGTGGTGAATGCAGGTGTGGTGACAGGCCAGAACCCTCAATCCACACTGTCAGCTGTCCAGAACATGATCCTTCTGGCCAACCAGAGGTGATGCCCCATCCATTGTTTGTGTATATGAGAAAAATTTGTTTTTTGAGAAACTGTTGAGTAGGGGGTCTCACCAATAAAGGTTGCACCGCTCAGGAATCGAACCCGGGACCTTCCGCTTGCCGGGCGGCTGTGCTTCCTGTTACACCACGGGAACCTTCTAGTGACAACCCACACAGAAACTAGTTTGTAATGTTCATTGAAATTATAGTGCAATTAGAAAGAGCAAGTGTCACACTATTCAGAAAATTAATGTAGCTGCACAACTAAATTTACGTACACTTGAGTTCTGTTCAGTGTTGGTTGTTACTCACTCAAAGAGCTGTTGAAGATTAGGAAGCAAATCGGTTACTTATCATACTGAAGTTTCCAGTGATGAATTATTGGACAGGAAAGTAGACAAAAATTAATGGACATGTGAAGATGAGCGACAGAAACTAATTAAAATGTAAATGATATGTAGAGGAACTTACTCTTTTAAACAATCAAATTTAAGTTCACTGCTGAGTGTAAAATAGTAATGCCTCAGAATAATTTATATCAGCTTTTTTAAGTTAATGCAGAGAAGGCATGTTATGCACTTCATTATTCAATATGCTTGAAACTTCAAACATTATTCAATATAGTTACTTCACTTTTTTTTTCAGGCAAAGCAAAGGAAAATGATCTGATGACTCCATCAGCCAGTAACAGGTAAGACCCCCTCAGGACACTGGGTGCAATTTTGAACAAATCTTCTGATGATTAATTTCATTCCTGCTTCTCAGGTCATAGCTATATTATTCAGTGGTTATAAGCCTTTGTTTCATACATGATGGAAGAAACCTCTCAGTACATTCTCGTGCTCAGCAAATGCTTTCCACGATCTACTGATGACATATTTTATATATTGTATAGAAAGAGAGAGAGATTTTAAACAATGCTCACTTTTTTTCAGATTGTAAAAGCTTTCTGTCTTCCACACATCCTGGTAATGTATTAAGAATTACAAAATTGATTAGCTGACCAATGCAAACTAATATTCTTATAGTCTGTGGTAGCTCAACTGCAGCTTTTAAAGATTTTCACGCACACACACTCCATTGTCACAAAAGCAAGATATCTTCGATTGAATTGATGTAAGTACCTACATTGTAGTACAGGGATGAGCATGGGTACTTGACCTGAGAGAGGATGGAAAGAAATTGACCAGTGGAAGGTTGAAAGTGATGTGTTTATGGTAGGGGAGAATTGGAGAGAGGGCTTTGTTGTTGTTGAAGTTTCTCAGGGTACTTGGTCGAATAGTCCTGAGCTCTTGAGGTAGGCCAAGACCTGGATCAGGTTTTCCCACCGAGCCCTCATGGAGTGAAAGTTGTGTGATTGTATGTAGTGCAGTCTTCCATAATATGTTTGATTGTGTGGGATGCTGTGTTACATCCTGGACAGGCATCCGCAATGGATCCATCCAGCCCCTTCTGATAACTCAAAAGGGGTTGGGTTGTGTCCAGATTGCAGCCTGGCCAGGTGGACTGTCCTCACAGGACAGGGAGGACTCAGGGTGGTTATCAAGGGACTGGTCAAGCAACTGAGTGATGTGCAATGGGGCAGGGTTTGTGTGCTGTGCAAGGTCCCAGCCTTACCCAAAGATTGGTTGCTACATGCTCTAAGCTCTCTCCAGGAGACTTATTGCATGCAATCACTAATCCGGTGCGTAATCAAGACTAGGCAGATAACACACATACTCACAATTAAATTAATATATAAATAAATAGTGAAGCAAATACTCATATATTCTGAACTCCTCTGCATTTCTCCCAAGATGCAGTTTAGATATTGCTGTACTGTACGTACATTCCAGACCATACATGCATTCATATGTAACATTCCTGGCCTGAGTCTGCAAATAAGACAACCCAAGTGGATCTGAAAAGCAGTGGTACTGCTGCATTTTTATTATTACGTGTTTTAAGTTTTTATATGGAATCATTTTATGGTTTTACACGATATTATACCAGTTTGTAGTTCATACTACGATTTTCAACTGTTTTTAACATTAAGAAATGAGGACTAAAAAATATGCTATGTTTACCAAAGGTGGGCATTCCGCAATTTTAGTCCGCAATTCCGCAATTCGCAACTTGCGGAATGGGTAATTCAGTTGCGGAATTGCGCAATTGCTGATGTCTGAAAAAATTGCGGAATTGCGGGTTGCGGACCGCCAAATTTTTTAAACGCAATCGCAATAATTGTGACGGTGACCACCTTTAAAGTGCGGGGGAGGAGGAGGAAGATTAGTAGATTACTTAGATTAGTGATTACTAGCCAGTAGACTGTGAAGTGTAAAAGTAAAGAAAATCACTAAAAGAGACAAAGACTTATTTGTGAAGGACAAGTAACAAGTATAGACAGAAACAGAATAGGAATACAGAAGTATTAAACACTAATAAAGAGTCTAGAGACATTTTTTTTTTTTATTGTAGATGTTTTGTTTTAATTGTAGGTGTCAAAATTGGTTTGTGGAATTGCAATTGCGAAAAGGCCTATCTGAAAAAAATTGCAGAATTGTGATTGCCGACTGGTGCAGGTCGGAATTGCGGAATTGCGATTGCGGAATTGGAAAAAAATTTGCGATGCCCACCTTTGATGTTTTCATTTGAAAATGATACATTGCTTACTGAATGGCACACTGAAATGTGAACTTATTTTAAAACTATCGGGCTATAGTAATTAATTCACACTATAATGGCGTAATGATTGTTAGCTGACACTTCAGAATAATGTGAGGGTTGTCATTGTTGTCTATATTTTCATGGGAAATATTGCTGTTATTACGTGAATGATATTGTGATATATATATATATATATATATATATATATATATATATATAAATGTCTTTTCTGGAAACAAGTAAGGGAAGGTGTCAACATATTTTATGTAAAATTTTAGCTGTTCCTATTATTTCTTGCACAACTGATTAATTCATTTGTTTAGTCACTACAGTGTAATTTCACTGCGGTTAGAATATTTGTTAGGTTATGGTTCTTTAGCATCAATATTTATATAAATTAGTGTTAAAAGAAGCAGCTGATTGTAATAACAAATTGATATTAAAAATTTCCTCAGGTATTTTATTTTATAAAAGTAATAATTATCAATCCATGTGATCAAGTTTTTCTGTACCAGTTCAGATACTTCCATATTATGAATCTAGGACTGATCATTACAATGTTCCGGAGTAGGGGAGAACGGGGCAGGTTGCATCGAGGGTAGGTTGCATCATTGCCTCTAACTCGCATGTTATCACATGTACATCGTCTTAATACTACTACTACTACTATAAACTACTACTACTACAACAATAATAATAATAAAAAAAGTTAATGCGAGTTAAGAGGCAATGATGCAACCTGCCCCACTCTCCCCTACCTGCATAGGTCTCAATGAAATATTTGTCTTCAGAGAGCATCTCGGCTCATTCTGTTCTCCCTTTCATGTGCAAACTAACCACAGGCTTCACACTTAGGTGAAATCAGAGATAATTGATATTGTTTTTGATTTTCTATACTATTAGAGTGGAGGGTGGCAGAAGAGGCATTGGTTCCTAGGTGGTGGAGAGAAAGGTGGAGATATTAGAGTGGAGGGTGGCAGAAGAGGCATTGGTTCCTAGGTGATGGAGAGAAAGGTGGAGATATTAGAGTGGAGGGTGGCAGAAGAGGCATTGGTTCCTGGGTGATGGAGAGAAAGGTGGAGATATTAGAGTGGAGGGTGGCAGAAGAGGCATTGGTTCCTGGGTGGTGGAGAGAAAGGTGGAGATATTAGAGTGGAGGGTGGCAGAAGAGGCATTGGTTCCTGGGTGGTGGAGAGAAAGGTGGAGATATTAGAGTGGAGGGTGGCAGAAGAGGCATTGGTTCCTGGGTGATGGAGAGAAAGGTGGAGATATTAGAGTGGAGGGTGGCAGAAGAGGCATTGGTTCCTGTGTGGTGGAGAGAAAGGTGGAGATATTAGAGTGGAGGGTGGCAGAAGAGGCATTGGTTCCTGGGTGGTGGAGAGAAAGGTGGAGATATTAGAGTGGAGGGTGGCAGAAGAGGCATTGGTTCCTGGGTGATGGAGAGAAAGGTGGAGATATTAGAGTGGAGGGTGGCAGAAGAGCATTGGTTCTGTGTGGTGGAGAGAAAGGTGGAGATATTAGAGTGGAGGGTGGCAGAAGAGGCATTGGTTCCTGGGTGGTGGAGAGAAAGGTGGAGATATTAGAGTGGAGGGTGGCAGAAGAGGCATTGGTTCCTGTGTGGTGGAGATATTAGAGTGGAGGGTGGCAGAAGAGGCATTGGTTCCTGGGTGGTGGAGAGAAAGGTGGAGATATTAGAGTGGAGGGTGGCAGAAGAGGCATTGGTTCCTGTGTGGTGGAGATATTAGAGTGGAGGGTGGCAGAAGAGGCATTGGTTCCTGTGTGGTGGAGAGAAAGGTGGACATATTAGAGGGGAGATTGGGTTAAGGGAGAGAAGGGAGGAGGAGCAGGAGCAACAAGGAAAATGAAGAGGGAAAAGGAACGATTGGAAAGGATGGTTGAGGAAATATGAGACCTTGATGAGGCTACTGCTTCAAGGACTGCCTGTCTATTTCTGTGATATATATAGTTGATGCCAAGACAGGTATTCTGTGTGTGTTTTTATGTTATTAATGTGTGATTGTATGTGTGCACGTACATATGTGCTTTATTATATTATTACAAGTAGACTGTTGTATTTATTGCGTGGTATGTAGAAAGGTAGAAACCCTTTTGTTACTTATTGTGTTTAATGACCATTAATGATTGTTAGGAAAATTAATATGTTCATTTTTTTATGTAATTTGCTAGGCAAGTAAATGCAGTCGAACATGTTGCTGCAAATGGTCCTTACTAAAAATCTTTCTGTAACAAACAGTTTTGTGAAGATGTTTGAATAAATAAAACAATTTTTGAATACACGCAACAAAATATTTGCTTTGGGGCACCTTGGTAGGTCCCTGCGTAGGTGATATCAATCAATCTTCTTGCTGTTACTTTGATCTCTATTATACCTAGAGATTATATTTTTCATCACCCAATTTTATCCAAATCTCCCTGCTAAATTGTTTGTTCAAAGCAAAATATGTCTGGCTACTTGTTTATTTATGAAATTACTTTCTTACAATCATCTGGTTGATGTTAATTCATCCATATTAGCATATACTAACTTGACTCCCATAGCATACTTGAGCTCCCACACATTCCCCTTTATCACAAACTCACCAAGTTCAGTGTGTGCAAGCTACACAGTTTTCATAAATGTAACGTGAGTATATGACTGTTTTACGAGATTCAATCTAATATGATGAGATTGCTGCAATAATTCAATGGGAATTACTATTGCTCACATATTCCTTCTCTCCTACACCCCCCCCCCCATCTCCGTTTCCAGGCCCGTTGTCTCCGTGGGGAGGGGGGGGGAGGATCCTGGACACTTCCTTGGCTTCGGGCCTCCGTCTTCGGTTTGATTAATTCAGCCTGGCCTTTCCCGTCTTCCTTCTTTTTTTTCCCTCCTTCCCACTATCTCTCCTCTTTTGCCTCCTCCTATCCCCCTTTTCTCCTAGGGTGTGAGAGCCATGCTAAAGGGATATGAGGCTAGCTTCGGGCCATTCATAAACGGCCTCAGGGTGCCACGGACGCGGTATACCCTCGGTGCCACTATGCCCTTGCCCCTCATGGGGGTTTTGGGGGCATACCGTTTATATGCCCCTTTTTACCTCAGGATCACCATGGCCAATGATCTTCCTCCTGTTTATACAGGGGCTTTAGGGCCAGTTCCACTATCAAATGTCCCTCTAGATCCTCCTTGTTTACCGACCCCTGTTCCCCTTTTGACTCCGGCCTGGAATACTGATATGCCCGTACCCCCGACAAGCCCGGACAAGACCTCAGAGACCTTTAGTACTCCCGGGTCCTCTAGCCAGATCAAGTATCCATCCTGAGCTCCAGGCGACACTTCTGCCCACCTCTCCGCTACCTCTTCCATATCTTCGTTGTCTTTGCCTCTCTCCTCTTCAGCACCAGATCCCTCCTCTACCCTTCCTCTTCCCCAACCTTCTTTGCCCTCTTCTACATCATGTATACTCTACTCTTCTACTCTTGCTCCCTACCATCCTTCTCCCTCCAGGAGAGCTATAGTCCGCACGGTCACCTCTTCCTCTCGCCCATACCCATCTACTTCTTCTCTCCCTCCCCCTCCATTCAACACTTTTTGGTCCTCCAAAATGGGACCGTTTCTTCACCACCCCTTTCACCGCCCACTTCTCTGATAACATCCTACATTTCCAAAGATGTCTCCAACAGCAGGTTGACAAAGTTTCATTCTGTACCCGCCCTGACCGGTCCCGTCTGGTAATAGTTGACACTGCGGCCCAGGCTAAAGCACTGATCAACCTTACAGACCTGTACGGCAACCCATTCTACATCACGCCCGACCCCATTCTTAACACTTGCACTTGGACTGTTTCCATCTCCCTGCTCGCCTGCCCAGTCCATGACGTCAAATGGTTCAAGTGCTCAGATGACCTTGCCCTTTTGGCAGAGGATTGTGATGCCGTTGCTGTTTACTGCTACCCCCCCCCCCCCCCCCCCCCCCCCCGAAAGTACCCTACCAACATTGCCAAAATCTCATTCAAGTCGCAAGATCTCCCTCATTGCATCTATGTTGGTGGGGTGCACTGCCCAGTTAAACCGTACCGCCCTCCTCCCCGCCAGTGTCAGAACTGCTGGCGTTTTGGCCACCCTGCCAAGCACTGCCGATCCCTGATCGATGCTTTTCCATTAATTATGATGCGCTGCTTTCTCTCAGAAAGCCAGTCTTCAAGCCAATTGAAGATTTTTCCAGTTATGCTGTGCGACTTTAATTTCTTAAGTAAACGCTTATGTGGGACTTTGTCAAACGCTTTTTGAAAGTTAAGATAAATCACACCTGCTTTCGTCTCGTCGAACATGCTGTATATATAATTTTTTTATTCTAGCAAATTTGTGAGGCAAAAACGTTTATTACGAAAGCCGTGCTGGGTGTTTTTGATCAGATTATTTTCTTCTAAGAAATTTACCACCTTGTCTCGTAATACAATCTTTCCCTGAATACTTCGAGATTTATATCAAAGGACACAATTCTATGATCGCTAGTGCCAAATTCAGGTCCAATATTCACATTCTTTACCAAATCAGCATTTGTCGAAAATACAAGGTCCAATATGCTGTCACCTCTCATGGGTTTATGAACATGCTGAGATAGCAAACTTTCTACTAAATTGCTGTAGAAGTCGTGATCTGAATGAGAGTTTGGCGGATTCCCCCATGAAGTAATGGCTAGGTTGAAATCACCAAAGATGACGCAATCGGACTCATCACTCATTTCAATTAACTGATCGTATAGCTTGTTATCAGCGTTACTATTGTGAACTGGGGGTATATAGATGAGTATTATAATTTTTTTCACGAACGGACCTTTAGCTCCAAAAATAGAGAATCCACATTATCAACTTTCTCGTATTTTATGACTAGAATGAAGACTGGCTTTTACGTATAGTAATACTCCTCCACCTGTTTTATTCGCCCTTTCACAGCTAAACATTAATTAACCAGGTAAATTATATTCAGCCAAAAAATGTCTATTTGTAGTGTTCAACCAGGATTCTGATATGCCAATAAGATGATAATCTTCGGTTGCAACAAGGGCTTAGAGATCTGAATTTTTTTTTTCAGATGCTGTGCGCATTGAACATACAATTTTTTACGATATTTCAAACCGAGGTCGCATCATGAGGCTGGTCATTTACATCGGAGAGGTTGGGGCCGGTCATTACTAGAGGTTACGTCAGAGAGAGTACTCGAGTTCGTTGGCCATTTTTTTATCATTTCCCTCCCAGGTCGACGGTCTCAGCCTCAGTCGGTTGCCTGGGTGTCTGGGGTACGGTTGGTCCACTTGCCCACAAACTGGAACTTGAGACCCCTGGTCTGGGTGCCCCCTTGGTCCATCCTTGGGATGGTCTGGGTGCCCCCATTGGTCCATCCTTGGGATGGTCTGGGTGCCCCCATTGGTCCATCCTTGGGATGGTCTGGGTGCCCCCTTGGTCCATCCTTGGGATGGTCTGGGTGCCCCCTTGGTCCATCCTTGGGATGGTCTGGGTGCCCCCATTGGTCCATCCTTGGGATGGTCTGGGTTCCCCCATTGGTCCATCCTTGGGATGGTCTGGGTGCCCCCCCCCCCATTGGTCCATCCTTGGGATGATCTGGACAGCTGCCTCTTCTATTATATAGGTGGTGAAAGTGAGATGGGCATATGATTTGTTTGCACTGGTGTCAGCAGTGGTGGGTTTCTTGGTCTGTTTTGAGGAATGCACCGTGGCTGGGGATCTTTCTCCTCTTCTTCGAGGGCTTCATAGTGAAAGTGAATGGTAGCAGAGGTCGATAGAGATACCAAGTGCTGGGTAGCACATATGTTAACTTTTACAGGTGCCACCGCAAGGCATTGATTAAAACACACATGGTGGCCATTGCCGCAAATTAGGTTATCTCATTCAAGATTTCCACGACTGCAATGCCTCTGTATATTCCCGTAGGCCTTACACTTGAAGTATCGTAGAGGTTCAGGAATATACCTCTTGACTTGAACCCCCGAACTCGGGTTAAAAATCTCTGGAAGACAATTAGGCCCGTACCGAGAGTTGAAGGCGGTAGAGGGACGAACAGCGAGGTAGCGACGAACGGCAAACCTTCCATTTGTTACCGAGAGTCTACATCAGAGGTTGGTTGAGATCTCGCGCCTGCGACAATATAGTGGCAACAGTGCTGCTTCAAACTGCGTAGCCAGCCGTACGACTAAAATAGTGTATAATGCGAATTTGCCCTTATACTCATCAAAAACATCAACAGAAACGTTGCGATCGGCTATGAAGTTGGTGAAATATATATTTAATGAAGTTAATTAACAGTAGAGGCGTGTATACGTAAGTTTCTCTACCGCTCATGTGAACATATGCGGTAAGAGAACCGTCCTGGCGGGTTCTGGCAGCGACCTTCATGATGGCGACGGCTCAAGCCACTACCCACCCCTCTATCCTGAACCTCCTTAATTATTATCACTAAAATCACTTATTGCCGCATATGTAATACCTAATAATCTTATACTTATACTTAAATACATATTGGCAAGAAAATGTTTAACATATCTCTTAATCCCTCCAGATTAGGAATGTAATAAAAATTCATCGAAGGTTGCATGAAGACACGGGGATACCCGTGTCTCCAACCATGACCGCCAACCTCGTCCCTGCTCTTCGTTCCAAAATTACAGGGTATTTTATCCCTCTTATGGTAAGCGAAGGTCTGCCGCTCGTCGTTCTACTGCCTACCGTCATGACTCTAGGTACGGGCCTTAGTCACCTCCACCTGGTGCATGAATTCCGTAGCAATTCATTAACTTTAAAGTAATCGTCCAGACCCTTTTTTTTTTTGCCTAATTATGTTGAATGTACATTCAAAACACCTAATCCACCAAAAATAATTGATTTCCAGGCCTTATTTCCGTAAAAACACGACTTTTGTAAAAAGCGCGCGAAAAAAAATTTCTTCCCTCCAACAGGGCTACGACTGTTATTGATGACGTCAGAACAGGGACGACCGCAGACACTCTGTCTGACACTTGTCGTCAAATGTTATGTTGAGCGATTGTACTTCGGTGTCAGACAGTGAATCTGTCGCTGTGACCGACACCCTTCCCACACACACGCCTGCACACACGCCTCCTTCCCACACACACGCCTGCGCACCAACACCCTTCCTGCACACACACACACACACACGTGTGTGGAGGGCGTGTGTGTGTGAAGGAGGCGTGTGTGCAGGCGTGTGTAAGAAGGGTGTCGGTGTGCAGACGTGTGTGTGGGAAGGGTGTCGGTGTGCAGGCGTGTGTGTGGGAAGGAAGCGTGTGTGTGGGAAGGAGGCGTGTGTGTGGGAAGGGTGTCGGTGTGCAGGCGTGTGTGTGGGAAGGAAGCGTGTCTGCAGGCGTGTGTGTGGGAAAGAGGCGTGTGTGCAGGCGTGTGTGTGGGAAGGAGGTGTGTATGCAAGCGTGTGTGTGGGAAGGAGGCGTGTGTGCAGGCGTGTGTGTGGGAAGGGTGTCGGTGTGCAGGCGTGTGTGTAGGAAGGAAGCGTGTGTGGGGGAAGGAGGCGTGTGTGGGTGTGGGGAAGGGTGTCGGTGTGCAGGCGTGTGTGTGGGACGGAGGCGTGTGTGCAGGCGTGAGTGTGGGAAGGGTATCGGTGTGAAGGCGTGTGTGTGGGGACGGAGGCGTGTGTGCAGGAGTGAGTGTGGGAAGGGTGTCGGTGTGTAGGCGTGTGTGTGGGAAGGAGGCTTGTATGCAAGCGTGTGTGTGGGAAGGAGGCGTGTGTGTGGGAAGGGTGTCGGTGTGCAGAGGTGTGTGTGGGAAGGAGGCGTGTGTGTGGGTAAGAGGCGTGTTTGCAGGCGTGTGTGGGGGTGTGTGGAAGGGTGTCGGTGTGCAGGCATGTGTGTGGGAAGGGTGTCGGTGTGCAGGCGTATGTGTGCAGGCGTGTGTGTGGAAAGGGTGTCGGTATGCTGGTGTGTGTGTGGGAAGGAGGCGTGTATGCAGGCGTGTGTGTGGGAAGGAGGCGTGTTGTGTGTGTGGGAAGGGTGTCGGTGTGCAGGCGTGTGTGTGGGAAGGAGGCGTGTGCAGGCGTGTGTGTGAGGAGGCGTGTGTGTGGGAAGGATGCGTGTATGTAGGCATGTGTGTGGGAAGGAGGCGTGTGTGCAGGCGTGTGTGTGGGAAAGAGGCGTGTGTCAGGCGTGTGTGTGGGAAAGAGGTGTGTGGGGGAAGGAGGCGTGTGTGTGGGAAGAAGGCGTGTATGCAGGCGTGTGTTTGGGAAGGAGGCGTGTGTGTGGGAAGGAGGCGTATATGCAGGCGTGTGTGTGGGAAGGAGGCGTGTATGCAGGCGTGTGTGTGGGAAGGGTGTCGATGTGCAGGCGTGTGTGTGGGAAGGAAGCATGCTGCACCCATAAAGGATGCATGCATGTGGCATATAGCAAAAAAAATTATCAGAAACACCCAAATATCTTCAAGTACTATATTTATCTCTGTGTTTACGTGCCTCTGATCAGCGCGCGGGAAGAGGAGCCTCCCTGATGATACGACACCGAGCCTGAGCCTGAGCGTCTGCAAACCTTGAGTGTGTTTTGAGAACTCGGGGAATTTGCAGATTTTGATTGCGGATTATTTAAAAACGGCTGACTGGATACAAAAAGTGACGACGTACTGTTGATATACTCGTTAATGGCTATGATTTGATTGCATTAAATCAGGAATGATGAAATGGTCTGGACGATTACTTTAAGATAAGCCTTATGGACACCTGGCGAAGGTGACATGCGGATTGTCTACATAAGGGTAAAATAGACCCTTGCAATAGGGTCAAAGTGAAAGTTTATAGGGCACCACAAAACAATACCCATTGACTCCTCAAACCCACCAAGGTAGCAGATACTGAAAGGTTTAACACCTACAATGTAATGAAATACAGCTGTATTATGTAGCTACTATGAATGTATTTGGGATAAAACGAGCAAAATTTTCTTTAACATTGTGAATAGATGATCTTAACATGCTACATCCCTCCCCCCCAGTTTTACACGTGATTTGAAATTATATAATACATATATTTCATGATTATGAAAAAATACAAGTCTTATCGGTAAATTTCCAGAAATGCGTCCACCGACCCACGCCGCGTAGCTACTGTTCCACCCCGCCGTGACATGGTGACACCAGAGTTTTTCCATTATAATTTTCGAATGTAACCACTGGATATTAACCTAACTAACCCTAACCCAACCTAACCTAACCTTAGAATACTTAAACTATGCTATAATTAACTATAATTAATATAGAAAATTATTATCTCATAATTAATATCTCAGGAACGATCGTGATTTCCGACGGAAAAGCAATAGCTACAGCAGTGTCTTGTATGTGCAGAAGGCACCTCATTATAACACATATTAATATATAATAGGTGTCTTTCGTAGTGAGAGTGGGGGGTTTTCTGGAATAATACCATGTTGTGTGTTTTCAATCTATAATAATATAAGCGAAAGTGTGTCTGTCTGTCTGTCTGTCTGTCTGTCTGTCTGTGTGGTATAGGTGCCGCCCCCAGTGCCCCAATCCCATCATGTGGCACAGTTTTGGAACCGGGTCGACCAGGGGAAGGTTTTAAGCCCACTTATAGGATGATCCGATCACTCTTTTTTTTCTTCTTTTTTTTGCAGCCTATTAGCGAGAATTGTGAAGAAAAAAAAGTGGGTTGTGAGAATTGAGGAAACGTTGATGTAGGGTGATGGGTAATGGGTGAGTGAATGGGTGGGGTGATGGGTGATGGGTGAGTGAATGGGTGAGGGAATAGGTGGGGGGTGATGGGTAATGGGTATGTGGTGATAGGTAATGGGTGAGTGAATGGGTGGGGAGTGATGGGTAATGGGTGTGTGGTGATGGGTAGTGGGTGAGGGAATAGGTGGGGGGTGATGGGTAATGGGTGAGTGAATGGGTGTGTGGTGATGGGTAATGGGTGAGTGAATGGGTTGGGGGTGATGTGAATGGGTTGGCGTTAATACATACATTTCTACATCCATGATTTCAGGAAAGTTAGAAGGGGCTATCTGGAGAGTCAGGTGGTGGGCCAGCCCTCCGCAGGAGCTAGCCAAAAAGTCCGCCCGGAGGGCGGCTTTGCGGCTTTGCGGCTTTTCATAAGGGATCATAATTACACGTAGCCTCATGTGATTATGACTCCATAGTTCTTCCGGTCAATTTATAGTTTCATCCAACCAACGATTTTCTGATGCGCCTTATGTTTTTCTGGTGTGTTTTTATGTGTTTTGAATGAATCTGCTAACCGTTTCTGTCGCAATTTAATTTTTTTTTTTTTTTTTTTCCAAAAAATGACAAAAAAAAAAATTTGAACCTAAACCTAACCTAACCTTTACCTATACCTAACCTAACCCATACCTAACCTAACCTATACCTAACCTAACCTTTACCTAACTAAAAAAAAAAAAAAAAAAAAATCTTTATCTACCTAAAGAAAAAAAAAATTGCGACAGAAACGGTTAGCAGATTCATTCAAAACACACAAAAACACACCAGAAAAACATAAGGTGCATCAGAAAATCGTTGGTTGGGTGAAACTATAAATTATCCGTTCTTCCTTCAGCGATTTATCATGATGTTAATTGAAGTAACTGTAATAGCACTGCACATATATTCATAACTAGTTTTTAACCACTATGCACTTACTTGATATACAGCCAGTATAACGTTGTAGGAAGGTGTTCAGCAGTAATCCTCTGGTACGCCACAACCAGTGAAGCACCATTACAAACCACAAGGCACAAACCATCATACCCACAAAAGTACCCAAACTTTCCCATTCCATTAGCAATACAGAACCATAACACGAGGAACTGGGTACGCAGTATGTACAGAAGTACATAGGCAAATCCAACCAACAAAACAACAACAAGCTCTGAGAGAGGCAGCGAGGTATCATCACTCTAGCACATTTTCCTCCCACTTCACCGAAAGTTGGAGGTAGCGGGAGGTTGCGCCCACTACCAGTCACCGAGTCGGAGGAAAACGTGCCTCCGGAAATTTCGGGACCAATCGCCCACTTCTGGGAGGTATTTCAAACATGGCGTCAGATGTTTACAGATGTTTAGTTGGTAGACCGGGGAACCGAAAGAGAGATGAACAGTGAGTCTGTGACTGCTTTCTCAGAAAATGCTCCGGTCCGACGTCGACGACAACAATGCGCAGGCTTGTAATGCTTGACTGCGCAGCCACTTAACCAACTACCTACCGTAGATAACAGTTAAGTCACCAGGACAACTTTTTTTTCTGTTTATAGACGTGTGGTGGCGTTAATACTTACATTTCTACATCCATGATTTCAGGAAAGTTAGAAGGGGCTATCTGGAGAGTCTGTGTCATTTTGTGTCTTCATCTGTGTCATAGTATGGCTATAAATGAACAATTTATAAAAATATCTACAAAGTGGCTACCAACAATCAAGTCGCCATCTAGTGTTTATTTACTGAGTGTCGTACCGCTGTCGTCGTCGCCCGAAAAAAAATGCGTAGCGAAATTTGAAACCGTCTATACTTGCAGATACAAAGCATAAAACAACGCTGAAACAGGGTAGATTATACAGTCATGATATAAACTACTGTGTATCATCTTCAGTGGCACATAAAAATCAGTAGTGATGCTATAATTCGTAATATTTGGCGGCTGGCGACATAACTGCAGGTGGCGACTTTACTGTTATCTACGGTAGGTTGTAATTATGGCTTTATTACAAAAAAGTTCCTCGTGTTGTAATACAGTGGGCATGAAGAAATCCATAAGTAACTCATATCACCAATTTTAATGAATTTCCTTGTAAGTAAACGACGTGTTGATGAAGACGTAATTTTCCATGAGGAATTCCTCTATTGGCTCAAATGGTGGCACTCTTCTCCTGATGTTTGGGACGAACACGTGCTGCATGATGCTGTTAACGTGGTGGCGGGTCTTCTGTACGTCCTCCATGGAGGCTCTGTACACCAGCCTTGGGTAGTCCTCTGCCTTCACTGTGCTACAACAGAGAGATATGAACATAATACTACCACCTACTGTGGTAGGCTACCAGGATGCACACTCAAGACTATTCACTACCCTGTATAAGGCAGTGCACATTAGCGTCTCTATGAGAAAGCCAGTTTTTGTGAACGAACTTTTCTTGAGTTATGATTTTTCAGGTAAATCCTTGCTCGAGGTTGATATCCGTACTGTGGGGCGTTTATAAGCAAAGAACTTTTCCGTGAGTGGGCTTTCCTTTGCAATTTTCTTTTTGGAGAAATACGTACTAAAGTTAATTCCCTTTGTTGTGTTGGTTAAAATCTGTAAATCATATATATATATATATATATATATATATATATATATTGTTGTTGTTTTTTGTAATTCATGATTCAATTATTGAATTGGTTGATGGTATTTTGACACGACAAAACTAATCATTTGAGCAAGGATATCCTTGATAAATCAATGCCGAATGAAAGACTGCTCACGGGAACGTCATTAAAAATGTGCACACATAAATTTTACCCATAGTACTGCCTTAACAAAAATACTGTTTGCTCAAGAAACGCTTTTTGCTCACTGTTTGCTGTCTGTAGTTCGGGTTATCTCATTCATACAGAACTTCAGACGCACCAGTTGTGGTTAGATTTGTGATACCTAACACTATATAGATTGCTTATGTATAGCCTATGTACGAGAACCCAGTGTTATTCTTCCAATAGACTTTATAATCGTATGTTAATTCTCCGTCATTGCACTTACCAGTATGCAGAGCCGGGACAGGCGACCAGATAGACAACGTTGCCGTAGTAACCCAAGGTGTGCATGAGGCGGTGGTGCTCCATGCGGCCTTTCTCATAGCCACCCAAACACTGTCGTTGACATGAGGAACACAATGGACGAATTTATGTGATGCCCAAAGTTAGTGCATGATAATCTAACCCATAGATTTTAAGGAGAAAGCAATATGAACGCGACTCACGCGAGGTGAGCTGTATACTTCAACCCTATTTGCTTTATAAATCACTTTAATGCGTACAACACTTACCCCAACCAAAGTGAAGTAGCTGAGGTGATCATCTTTCTCAGTTTCGCCGTAGTAGTAAATCAGGAAGCTGCCCACCTATAGTTAGAGGTATACTCGAATTAATTATATGGGCGGCAGCTGTATTTAGATTCCTGCGCTGCACATAGGGTAAACACAAAATTGTGAATCATAAATTTCAGTGTTTCAATCAAGTTGACTTCTCAGGATTTGTTTTATGCTTGCCCATAGAGGACTATACTCGCTTGCCTAATGATTCATGTCCTAATATGTTGATGGATCTTCCTATCTTACCTTCATAATTGTATTCGGTTTAGTTATTAACCATAGGTAGCAGATTCGTCAAATTTTTCAAGAATTTACCTCAATAGTTATAGGCTATATTGTAGGCCTAATAGCGTTGGATTGTGCGCAAATATTGATCATTAGTTTTTAACTTGTATATTTCTAGATAGTATCTCTCAGTGGTTTCCGATGATAAAATATCTATAAAATTTTATAGACTGTTTAAATATTATTTCTGTATGTTTGCTTATTTCTTTGGTTCACAGTTTATAGCCTACTCTTGGAGAAAAGAAAAAATTCAAGACGTGTCTCAAATAGTTTGTATCTCCTTGTCTAATTCACATTATGCATTATGTATTATATAAACAAAGTATGGATACGATGGCAAACATGATAAAAGTCACTGCAAAATTAAGGTGTCACCTTGGTCATGGGGACGTACTGCTTGACGCAGGGGTGCGCGGTGATCTGCAGGGCTGTGGCGGCGTTCAGCTCACTCTGCAGGAATCCCTCATAGGCGTCGGAGGTCAGGCTGAAAGCAAAACAGTTAATGTTGTGCCAATTTCACATTGTTGTTTCTTCCTGAATTTTTCACATGTGGTTATTTTTGTCTCTTTGTAAGTACGTCCCTGTGTGTTGGGGGGGGGGGGGGGGAGGTTGTAATAACTGTTCACCCTTTCTCATGTCGGCCTCAATCTTGCGCCCAGACCGTCAGTCGTAGTTAGGAGTTCGTGGTTCCCGAACACAAGCATCACTAATCACACCATGCAATTATTTCTGTCATTCCCGCCTGACTTACTAGGAGATGTTGACCACGGCGTGGGGGTCGGTGTTGAGGGCGCGGCGGTCGAAGTAGCCGCCCTGCTCCCAGCCCGTCACGTGCACGCCGCCGTTGCCGTCGTGCTTGGTCCGCGGCACCTCGGGCGTCACGATGTCATACTCTCTCCGAGGCTGGATCATGCCCCGCAGGTACCAGTCCCAGTCTACTGCCTGGTAACACCACACCCTTCTACTTATAACCTTCCCTTTTGATCAGTGTTTGCCTAATGTTTTAGTAATGAAGTATTATATCAACGTTTGGTAAAAAAAAATATATATATGTGCGTGTGTGTGTGTGTGTGGGTGGGTGGGTGGGTTGTGTGTGTGTGTGTGTGTGTGTGTGTGGTGTGTGTGTGTGTGTGTGTGTGTGTGTGTGTGTGTGTGTGTGTGTGTGTGTGTGAGGAAATAGATTACATTATATGTATCTCATTAAATATCAATATCCAAATTTTTGGGTATTGGAACACGTCATCATTTAAAACAATGGTGTCAGAGAAAATAGTATGAGAAACACCCCAAATGATATAGTGAGTCTGCCCGTGAAGAGTGTTGGCGCAACTCACGTGGCTCCGCTTGGGCCAGAGTGGCAGGGTGTTTTGAGCCCACCTTCTGTTCACCATCCACCCGTAGGCAGGCAGGATGTTCTCACGATACATCCTGGAGGTGTCCACAGCGAAGGGGGCGAAGCTGTTATAATTATAGGCGTTGATGCAAAAGATGGTGTCATCGACGTCGAGCAGCGGCGCAGTTTGATGGAAGTAGCTGCGGTGAGGAATAGTACGTCAGACATACGTGGAAGTATCATGCAAGGTGTGTGAGGGAGACGGGCGATGGTATGAGCCTTGTGTGATAAAACATGAGGAAGTTAGTGGTCACCATATAAGTAGGTCATTTGCCAGAAAGTTTTCATCCAATGTCCAATGGTCCCGTCACATAGGCGTAGCATGACCTATTATACACAATGTTTACCTCGCAGTATACTCCTGTACTGACGTGACATGATGTATTGAGAGGGGTCAATTCTAAGACATTCACTTTATTGGCAGGGAAGTTATGTGCAGCAAGGGCGGTAAGAAAAAAATGCAGCTCGTACCTCACAACACTTCGGCAATATTCTGCAGTGAGGGGGACAACATGAAATGAAGAATGAAAAAAAAATCACATTCACACGCGTATAAGTCGCTAATTGTACCATTAATTGGTGTAAGGACTCACTAACTGTATATGAATGTGACTTACAGAGATGGACCGCCAGCTGTATCAGTGATTAACTTATGTACAATGGAGGGCCTTGACCTGGCCTTCCATCATGTACATAAATGAGACACAAAGACACACGCATGGTTCACCTGCTAACTGGTGTGTAGCCTATATATAGTTAAGTCCAAACAGAAGAACCAGCGACTCGCCTTATAAAATCCGGCGCCAGGATTAGGTCGTCCTCCAGCACGATGACCTTGTCGGCGGCAGGAAAGTGCTCGAAGGCGTGGAAAATAGAGAATTTGATGTGTTCGTTGATCCTGATGTTGGTGCCGCTGGGGGCTGGATTATCGTGGAACACTGCAGGCAAGTCGACCAGCCGCGCGAACTCCAGCGCCTCCTCTTGGTCCCCGTCCACCGACAGCAGGATCGGGGTGACGCCTCCGCCCGCCTGAGACCACAGCTGACGGAGCTGTCTAGAAGGAAGAGGAGTGACGAGAGTTGGAGGGTGACTCATTCATGCTAGTTATGTACTTGTCTGCATTTACATAGTTGTAGAATACTGTAAGGTTTTAACTAAACCCATTTTGTCTTGTTTCCATATCTAATTCTATCCAACTTCATCTTCTTCAGATCATGGATGTTTCTTGCTCGCACCACGTCCATCTTTAGTTCACTCTCATCCTTATTATGTGTACATGGGTCTCTGCATTGCCTAACATTGCTTGATTATTATTATCATTGTTTTTTGTGTGCACCGTTGTTCTTGCGTAATCCTTCTTTTCCAATAGGTCATTGTAAATCTGTGTGGCAGCCCTTGTACACGTATTCGTATCATCTTAGCAACAGCAATGGATAAATTGATATAATTATTGAGTCCATTCAACACGTCATTTACATAATTTAAAGCTTGACTAGAGGCACAACTCTTTAGCGGGAGCCTGGATCCATGCACCTCCTCTTGCACAAGGGTACGTCATTCCTAAGAATTGTCATCATCTGTTTTCTCACAGATGATATTCGTTCTAATTCGGCAGTGTTTATGGACTCTCTAAGGGTTTCTAATTTATATGATAAATGTTTGAAAGGCACCCTATCATGCGCTGGACTCGCGATCGCCAGCTATCACCCTCCCGGAGAGAACTTAGAGCTCATAAAGACAGATCTATAGGTAATGATGGGACCTACCACACCACACACACCCCATCCCCATGCTCAAGGGGGATAGTAACTGCCTGTACGTCAACGGTAAATGTCAAGCCTTGGAGCAGTATGAAAAGATTTATTGCTCTGAAAGGTCATGGAATAATAACAAATGACTATTATCCCATGTGAACTACATCATCATCATCATCATCATTATCAGTACCATAAAAATATTACCAGCATAATTACCATCCTCTGTTAAGCCTCGAAGACAATGGCGTCTCAGTTTTCTTTTATTTCCTCCATCGCGCTCGTTTGATTCCACTTTGGTCCTACACGTGCGAATTTTCCTAATTTATATCTCTTTAACTCTAATTGTCTATTGTTTGGTCGCTACATAATTACACCCTCACTTCCCCATCTTCCTGCAAACACATAGGGGAGAGCGGGGCAGGTTGCATCGAGGGTAGGTTGCATCATTGCCTCTAACTCGCATTAACTTTTTTATTATTATTATTGTTGTAGTTGTAGTAGTAGTAGTAGTTTATAGTAGTAGTAGTAGTAGTAGTAGTAGTAGTAGTAGTAGTATTAAGACGATGTACGTGTGATAACATGCGAGTTAGAGGCAATGATGCAACCTACCCTCAATGCAGCCTGCCCCGCTCTCCCCTACATATATAGACATACATACTTTTATACATACATACAAATGTACATTTATACATACCGAAGAACCTTGAATTGATGTCTGGAGGTGACGATAACGATAGCTATTTGTTCCTTGACTTCCAGAGGCGGCTGAGGAGGGAAGATCATGAGTTACAGAAGTTACTTATCCTTATCCGGATCCTTATCTTCCTCCTCTTCACCCTTCTCCTATCTTCTCTTTCTTCTCAAAGCATCACAGCTTTAGATAATTTCTACGTATTTCTAATTATCGATTTTTTTATGTATTAACAAAACACATGTACATAATATATTGTGACATTAAAAAAAATACAAGAAAGAAGTACTACGGTGACAATACATAGTAAAGACGTAAGAAAATGACTTAATTTAGCTAAAATAAATCAGAGAAAGAATACATGGATAATCTCTATAGTGGGGAATACAACTTCGATATGCAATGAAGGAGAAGAAAATTTGAATGAGTATATAGAGGAATTAGAGATCAGTGTTTATCTCCTCTCTATCTCCTTATGCCTCTCTCCTCTTTTTATCTCTCCTCTTTTATGCCTCTTTTATCTCCTTATGCCTCTCTCTTCTTTTTATCTCTCCTCTTTTATGCCTCTTTTATCTCCTGATGCCTCTCTATAAGTATGGTTGAAGGGGGAGGAGGTCTTACAGCGAGATTAGGAGTGAGGTGGAAGCCCGGACAGTCACACCAGTCCCCGTAACCCTCATAGTGCTCACAAAACGTTGCCTTCCGCGCGTCACTTCGCTCCTCACACTCCGCCGCCTCTCCTGTTGGATGGGAGAAATCAATAAAACAATCAATCAATCAGGTTTCCATCTCTCTCTCTCTCTCTCTCTCTCTCTCTCTCTCTCTCTCTCTCTCTCTCTCTCTCTCTCTCTCTCTCTCTCTCTCTCTCTCTCTCTCTTATCCCCGTTACAATTTTCTTCGGAGGAAAAAAACTACATTATTTTCAACTTGACAGTAATTAGATAGTTATTGCGAATATCTACGTCATATCTGGCATCCAATAGCATTCTCTCCATCCGCGAAAATGTAATGAATGTGGCAAGAAAATATTCACCGTTCTCCTATTAACCCACGACCCTCAAACTTCCTATCAGTAATTCAATGTATCGAGGCAGAAGCTATCACCTAACAATGCAAGTTTTAAGGTAAATGGTAACTTTGGGGAATGAGCTTGTATCTTGCAGTCCCACCAGCTTGCGACCTCCCTTCACAGTGTTTATGAAAGTAGACCACATCACTACTTCCTACAAAGCAAGTTTTAAGTAAGTACATTAACTGCAAGCAGGAAGTCAAGGCCGTGAGTGAGTTCCCAGACATCTTTTTTTTTCAATCATTCCCCATAGTAAGCGCCGGGAGGGAATTAAAAGAAATTTGTCAAGGAGCGTGACGGATGCAAGACACCGCCAACTTCTCTGTCTTCCACTGTATATAGTTTAGCGGGGAAAGATGGGGAAGGAGATTCCTCTTTGTTTTCCCTTCAGCTCACATCTCCAGTATGCAGTAATAAGATGCATCAAAGAAGCTCCCGTTGCCATCTCCAACAAGGCCATTTTTAGGTGAAGGCATAGACCACTGTATACCTGGACTGCGCACGGAATATCGGCCTGTTGCACATGGGCCTGAACTTGCCCTGAAGTCGGAGGGCCGCTCGGATTCATATATATATATATATACGCATCATATAGACTGGTTTATCAATATATATGATATACTGTAATCTTCGTAAATGTTTGTTCTATAATATTATTAAATAAAAAACAGTAAAACACGCTAAAGAAATGCCATTACGAGACTATGAAGAAATATGCATGAACTTAATATTCACTTCAACTCTTCGCCATTTAAAACTTTGCGAGTCAACTTTTATCATGACGGGTATCAATAGAAGCGCAATTTTATTAGCTTTCCATTGCTATATTTCGTTATCTGATAAATAAATTAGAACCATGCATAAATTAGCGTTAAATAAATAAATAAAATCATCAATCGGGTAGTTTTCCCGATTGATGATGTTATTTATTTACTTATATATTTCATTTTCTGATAAATGAATTAGCACCATGTATAAATTAGCGTTGACTAAATAAATAACCTCATCAATCGGGAAAATTACCCGATTGATGATTTTATTTATTTATTTAACACTAATTTATGCATGGTTCTAATTAATTTATCAGATAACGAAATATAGCAATGGAAAGCTAATAAAATTGCGCTTCTATTGATACCCGTCATGATAAAAGTTGACTCGCAAAGTTTTAAATGGCGAAGAGTTGAAGTGAATATTAAGTTCATGCATATTTCTTCATAGTCTCGTAATGGCATTTCTTTAGCGTGTTTTACTGTTTTTTATTTAATAATATTATAGAACAAACATTTACGAAGATTACAGTATATCATATATACTGACAAACCAGTCTATATGATAGTCCATAGACCACTATATCTCTTTGTCGGGCGCCCCGCAGGCCCCTATGCAGCCCCGCAATTCAAAACATTGTCGCGTGTGCAGTCCAGGTATACAGTGGTCTATGGTGAAGGATATGCGGTGTCCTTACCTAGAGGGCGGCGGGGCACCTGTACAGCTAGGTGGAGGGGCGACGAGGATTTGCTGGTCAAGTTGTGCATGCCGGTGGCCGCTTCTGCCCACAGTTTCCCGCCCACCGTGGCCACGGCTACCCACATCTCCCCGAAGCACACGTCCCCCACCCACCAACCGTCCAGGAAGTCCCGCAGGAAGGTCATCGTGTCCTCGCCCATAAACAGCGTCCAGTCACCCTGTGTGGAAGAAAGAGAGAGAGAGAGAGAGAGAGAGAGAGAGAGAGAGAGAGAGAGAGAGAGAGAGAGAGAGAGAGAGAGAGAGAGAGAGAGAGAGAGAGAGAGAGAGAGAGAGAGAGAGAGAGAGCATGTTCTACCTTGATTTTCATATACAATATAAAACATGCAATTGAAATAAATATAATTATCTATATGTGCAGGCAGGGAACCAAACATCATCCGTTATACTCGTGGATTATGAATATATAGTAGAGATATTATAGAATATACCTATAGGGGAGAGGGCGAGTGGCTACTATACCTAGAAACTCAGCATCAGTAAGTAACATCAAGCAACTTCTCAGGCAATGATCATGATAACTTTAAAAAAAAACGCAATAAGAAAATCGGACTTATTTACAAAATCCAAATTCCGAAAATATTATAAGAAATAATGTAAATGAAA
>JACEEZ010019117.1:156502-169002 GCA_016584305.1 Chionoecetes opilio | reverse complement strand
GTACGACTAATAACCTCACAATATTTTACACACGCATATGACTCACCATCTAACCCTGACTCCCTCACATATTAATCATGCCACTGCAACATCAGCTCACCTCACAAGCATCACCCAACAACACAGCTTCAAGCGACACCTTCAGCCCACACCTAACACAAGCATCTCCATTTACGGCCATCATTGCAGTTTAATAAAGGACGATGCAAGAAAGTAAGTATATGTAATAGTCAGCGCGAGAGAGAGAGAGAGAGAGAGAGAGAGAGAGAGAGAGAGAGAGAGAGAGAGAGAGAGAGAGAGAGAGAGAGAGAGAGAGAGAGAGAGAGAGAGAGAGAGAGAGAGAGAGAGAGAGAGAGAGAGAGAGAGAATAATATCTTTCTTAGTTTGTTGTTTTCCTTATTATCCCATATTTCCTCTTCCTTCTTATTCCTCTCTCTGCTCCCTCTGACTTTCCTCCTTGCTTCTACCCTATTTTCTCCTCGCTCCTCCTCCTCCCCTTCCTCCTCCACCTCCTCCACCTCCTCCTCCTCCTCCTCCTCCCCTCCTCCTCCTCCTCCTCCTCCTCCTCCTCCTCCTCCTCCTCCTCCTCCTCCTCCTCCTCCTCCTCCTCCTCCTTCTCATTAACGTCAGATGCATGAGGTTTAACGTGTACCTGCGAAATTTACCTCTTGTAATATAATGTCGCACGTAATACTGCCGCTAACGACACCGCCACCTCCTCCACTATATACCACCCGTCATTTGCTTTGTGTACCTACTGTAGATTACATAATATTATATGAGTATTATTTTCTGGCTTCAAAATTAGTGCTGAATGGTAGTAATGCTCATAGATGTCGTGTGTGTGTGTGTGTGTGTGTGTGTGTGTGTGTGTGTGTGTGTGTGGACTACTGGCTATTAAAAAACGCACATGCCCTTCCTCAATCGAGCGAACAGCCGCCCAGACACAGTGGTCGGTGGACAGGATATGATCGGTTGGCGTCAGCTTTTGAGGGGGATTGGGAGTGGAATCGAGCCCCTTGTTGTTGATAACTTTAAATTGATATTGATGAAGATGTTACGATTGATGTTCTTATTGTTGCTGTTGTAGTTGTTGTTGTTGCTGTAGCTAGTGGTGGGGGTAGGGGAGGGTGGGGTAAGATGCCCCCTCTAAGGAAGAATTATGTTTAGAAGCCATACTATCTGCAGTAGGATTTTGATAAAGAGTTTCCTTGAAAGCAATGAAAAAGGCTAATGAAAACAGTCTCATGATGCTCTGTGTGACGGCGAAGAATGATTTTCAACCCAAGTGTATATAGTCTTTGCCTCATAATGTGATAACTTCTGGCATGACCATGTGACTACGTTTACGAGGCGCTACACCAAAGGGAGTGCATGGGAGTAACTGTTCTATGGTAATAATAAGACGCTCACCACTGCTACACTCTCAGAAATGGGGGGTATATTAAGGGTAGAATTGTTACATCGCACCATCACTGCCCTTTTTAAACCCTATGTCCAGGCTGGAGGGTAGATGCTGCCGATTATACCCTTCATCTACCCTTTATCTACCCTTTTTAGACGAGAGGGTTGGAAAAGGGTATATTTGCGTCGATCCAAAAGGGTATATTTGTAAGGGTAGAAAAAGGGTAGCAGTATTTCATCACTACAAATACCCTTTTTCTACCCTTTTCCTGCCCTTTTTTTCTAAGAGTGTATTGGTGAAACTATGAAATAGTAAATAACTAAAGAGTGTCCATTTAACAATTGATCTACTTGTTTATCTAATCATTAACATATTTGGTCATGGTTAACATATCTGACACATAATCTGGACTGACTCAGTGGTTCCCAAACTTTTAATCAGCAACATTACACTGTACTACATACGAGTGAATACAACAGCAAACAATGACAGTTACAGATAACAATGCACTAACGTATGCCTTTTAGCAAATAATAATAGTTGCACTTAACACTACACACGTATTTGCCTTTTATCGCTTATGTCACGTCACTTTATAGATGTTTCATAAAATTTTGAACAATATTTACATGCATGAAAGTGATGAAAATTGTGAGTAGCAATTAACGAAGAATAATATTAACCTGCACACTCGTATTATAATTCAAATCATTGTTACCCACGAACTTTTCTTTTATTCGTCCTTACTAATAAATCAGTGTAACCTATAAGCAATTCCATGATTAAGTCAAGGTTTATAATTGATGATAACTTCAATAATAAAAAAAAATTGTAATAACGTTGATGTGAGTCTTGGATAACTATTTTTTTAAGTTCGTTTTATTTGTAGGCTCTGATAGATGGCCCTTGCTCGTAGACTGGCGTAGACAGGCGTTCTATGTGCTGGCAGCTTTATAGTGACGCCTGTGCCCTGTGATGATGAGAGGCTCATGTCCCCCCCCCCCCCCCCCCCCGGATGAACTCGCCGTCGAAAGTAGGGATGATGGGCAGCATGTGGTAAGTATAATCGTCTGGCATTCGACGATTGCAGAAAAATACTCTTGAGGGGACTCAAATTCAGGGTTCCAAGCTCACCCCTATAATAGTGGCAATTTAAGCTTGGTGAGCTCACACTTATAGTAGGATAGTAGGATAGTAACCTCTCGGCCATCGCCTCCCCGCATTTATTCAAGAGGCAGTTACCTAGAAAGTACAGCCTTACGATAGATGGGTTATTTACTGTCTCTTATTTTGTCAGCCCATCGCTGTCTGTCTGCCCATCCCTGGATTGTTTGTGGAAATACAGCACCACCCAATATCTGAAACACACACACACACACAATTTCCATTCAGCAAAGCCAGTCTCGCAATGGATCGTTCTTATATTATGATCATGATAGTTCAAGTTTCCGAGGGTTACTATGAGCTGCTTACGTATAGTATGTTTTTTTAATGGTCATACTTAATAAAGCATGTTACCAGACAGTGGTTGCATACTGCACACTACTACTTAACAGTGTAGGCAGTAACACCACTGTTTTTCGTAATCTTGAACGTTTTTTCGGCGACTGTCTGGGTGTTGCCTTTGTGTATCGGTTAAACAACAGTTACTCCTATTTATCTCTAATAACTCGGCGCATGATCATGTTTGCAATGATAAAAAAAAGTCGAATAAGCACTCCGTCGTCTTATAATAAGTTGAGATCACATACACTTGTTAATTCTGTGAGACAAGTGTAGACGCCGTTTGAAAAGTGAGGCAGGCGGTCCAGCAGCAGGTGCCCGCTAGGTCTTTGATCCGATCGGGAGGCGACGGTCTAACCTGCCTCCCCCCCTTTCCTTCCCTCCCATTTTCCTCCTTCCCTCCCTTGGACTCCTCCATAGTAGCTCTTCCACTCGTCGCTCCCGCGCCCTCTCTCATCCTTATAATTCCTTTTAGTAGCTCATTATTGAATACTTGCATGTAGTGATGATATATACGGCTATTTCACTTAACATATTTTCAGGTGAGCGTAATGATTTAATGGAAAGATATTGACGTGTATATCTAAAAATCCCTGAATGAGTTCATGCCGCGCGCATCTGGCACATGCGCGGTTCAGACAATCGATGGTAGCTTCTTGCCAGTATCTTATCGTGATTTCCTGTCTTCTGGGCTGCCTACTTTCCACCTTATCTGTGGCTCGTGGTAGTGTGTCGGCCTAACGAGGTACAAAAGGCATCTCACGGGGTCATGGCGCCCTTATCACCTCGCTAAAAGTAGAAAATAGTGAAGACAGTGCACTTGCGCGGCGGTGTCGGGGCGGCGGTGTGTGAGGAGGAACAGCCGGTGCTCCACCAAACGGTCATGGCTGAGTGTAGCGGTCGGGTGTTGTGAGACGCGCTCCCCCACTTTTCAAGATACTTTGCGGTGAGTGATGAGTGTTTTCTCTCCCTATGTTGAAAAGAGGGAGTGAAAGACGTGCGTGAAGTGTTACAGTGATCAAACGACGGATAGTGGCCATAGCGGCGAACTGAGCCACTCAAACATCGGTGGAGGCTGTGGTGTGTAGGGGAGGAAGGTTGCGTTACCTGGTGTGGTTGTCACCTTGTGTTGGGCCCAAGACGAGTGGTGGCGATAGAGGGAGAGGTACTACTAGAAGGAAACATAACCATGCAGGGAAAGCCATATCTCAGGACTATAGTGAACATGGGCAGGAGTAAAAGCGAACCATGAACTGTGCATTTGGGGATATTGAGTGGTAGGAGGGGGGCGGGCAGAGTGGGCAAGGTAAAGCCAGTGTAGGAATAGTGAAGGGCAGTGCACGCTATGATTCAGGAGGGGGTGAAATGGACATAATGAGGACTAACCTTTACTAGCCGTAAGTGGTGTGAGGCATAGGACAAGAACAGTAACGACTAGTAAAGCAAAGGAGTGAATCTGTGCCGGTCATATTGCTGTTTACCGGTGTTTTAAGCCGTCACTGTCGGCATTTCTTTGTATTTAAAGTTAAGAACCAAGTTTCTTTGTTATAAAGTGTGCATGGATCGCTGCCCGGCGAAACAAGTTTGTGTGGAAGAGGGGCTTAGCGGTGTCATGGGTGGCGCTGTGAAGATAGTATGCAGAGTAAAGGGTCGTAACGTAACCAGTAATGCCCTTGCACTCATTAGCAATAATTTCCTTGGATAGGTTGAGTGAGCATCATTGATTTTGAGAAGGATTGGTAATGGTTCCTTCGGTTCTTTTTATAAATGTATAAATCAAACTACCACACACACACACACGTATACATTACAACGTTTGATAAAAGATCAACGCTTGTAGTGAACCTCCAATTATTGTCAGTCGTAATGAGCGATCAAATGCAGCATATTATTTCATAACTTAAACGATTGGTAATGTTTCATTGTTTTAGTTTGGAGGGAAAAATGAAGCGGATGTACATTTAGGCCAATGATTACCTAGGTAGTTGTACTCGGAAGTTATGTTGACCGGACATGAATGGTGCGGTTGTAGGTAGTATTGTGTAGTTACTAATGCATGCCAACGTTTCCTGTTGGGGGGGAGGGTAGGCACTGGCCGGATGAGATGAGTCATTATCATCATTGAGGCGGCAGGGAACTTGTCACCCGTCAGTCTACGGGTTGCAGAGGGAGTGTTTGGTAATGTGTTGCCTTGTGTTGCAGGTTGTCGGCTATGAAGTGGCATGTCGGAGTGTTGACGTGTGGAGTATAGCAGTGTAGCGACGGTGGTTACAATGGTGCCGCGCGGTGTGGTGGGCTGGGTGGGGGCGGCCCTGGTGGTGGCTGTGTGTGTGAGTGCAGAGATGTTGCCCGAAGTGATGTACAGTGTGGCTGTGCCGCACGACGTAGCCCCTGCGCATATTGTGCACAAAATCAAGTTAAAAGATGGTCAGACGGTCAGTAAATTGATGGATAGTGAGTACTCAGATTACTTTGCCGCACTGGACACCGGTGAGGTGATGACGGTGGCTCGCCTCAGTCCACTACTGGGTCGCGTGGTCACTCTGCGTGTGCCCACTAAATACGACAACGGCAACACTCAAGTCTTCGCCCTAAGGGTGGCCATCAAGGACCACCAGACCATGCTGCGTTTCCTCAAGCCCGAATACGACGCCTCTGTGTACGAAAACCTGCCTGCCGGCACGGAACTGCAGGGCCTCGACGACCTAGAGGCCATGGGCGAGGAAGACGTGAGGTACGAACTGCTGGGTGGCCACTCTGTGTTCGCCCTGCACCACGTGGGCGGCATCCCGACGGTGGTCACCCGCCAGGCCCTCGATCGTGAGGCTCAAAATCTGTACCGCCTGGTGCTACGCGCCTTCGACAAGGAGGGAATGGACATGGCTGAAGCAAAGATCAACGTACACATCCTAGACATGAATGACCACGCCCCTGTGTTCACGCAGAACATGTTTTACTTCTTCGTGCCGCTCAACATCACGCGGTTCGATAAGATAGGTCGAGTCACGGCCCACGACGGTGACGGCGACAAAGTGGTGTATCGCCTGGCCTACCCGTCCAACACCTTCACCATCGTGCCGCAGACGGGTGAGATCATGGTGATAGAGCCACCCGAGACCATGGTGTACGAGCTGGAACTGGAAGCCTTCGACAAACGTAAGCCGACCCTCTACTCTGACGTGCTGGCCAAGGCTCACATCGAATTCCGCTCCCCAATGGACTCCCTATTCACCGGGGAGAGCAATGACATAGAGTACGACGCCTACCCGGAACATGTCGTGTCCAAACGGAGTGCCAAGAAACGTGTGAAGCGTGGCCAGCTGCGCCACACCAAAGAGCTGGTCTTTTCGGAGGCCGACGGCGCCGTGGAAAAAAAGGTGGTTTTCCAGCTTGAAAAGGAGATTCAATGGGAGACATTTAAAATCCGCGACGACAACCCGTGGGTGGAGGTGGACAGCAACGGCGCCGTCAGGGTCAAGAAGAAGTGGGACTATGAAGAGCTGGGACCCGAGAAGACCATTGACTTCTGGGTCACCATCACCAACAACGACAGAAATGGTGAGTAGTGCCTTCCTTGTCTTGGTTCCGTCTCTTTCAAAACATCAATTATTCCTTTTGTATTTTTCCTCCTTTTTTGTTTCCTTTGCCATCATGTTCGACGAAATATCATTTATGCCTTAGGTTAATTTTTTTCTTTTTTCATCACATCACTGTCTAGTACTCCAAGGTATACCAAGGATGTGCTTGACCTCTTCCTTATACAATGAGGAAGTGCCTAAGCGATGCCTCTCATTCCTTCTGTTTCGCACGGTATAATACGAAGGAACGAACCCACCATCACCTTGATCGTCACCCTCGACCTTTCACGCTCAGCTCGGCATCGAGGCAGTCATCAAGACTTCATGAACTCGATACGCGAGGTATCGAGGCTCTAAAAGGTCTAAACCGAAGGCGGGTTTGCATTAAGTGTGTGTTGCGTCGTTTTTCTAAAACGAGCAATTTTCATGGTTCAAACACGAGTAAGCTCAGTCAGGAAATATGTAGTAATTGCTGGGGGAGAAAACAGGAACGGTCGGCGTGGCCCTCATATAGGCTAGTCATAGAGAGAGAGAACGTTTTATTGTTGTATCCTCCAGTGACCTTGCGATAGTGCCTCTAGGGGGCGTGGTGGGATGCATACGGTTGTGTTAATGTGTGTAGCGGTGCTTTACTCCCAACGAGGTATAGGGAACACGAGGCGTGGAGTAAGGAGAGGCGGGGACGAGTAAATACTTGGTTACTCTTTTTCGCGTCATTTAACAAATGGGCATTAAATACACTGAGGGAAGTAAGAGGCTTATTTGTACTGATTACACACACACACACACACACACACACACACACACACACACACCACACACATACATCCATCACAAGAGTTAGAGCTTAACTGCCTTGAGTGGATTGGATGAGTCACGTATTAAACTTGTTACTCGGCGAGTGAGTGTGAGAGTGTGGCTGTTCCCGGAGAGAGAGAGAGAGAGAGTGGATGGATGGATGACGAATAGAAGGGAACCTGTACAAACTAAAGAAAACGTCTTGCATCATGATAGCAGCAGTGACCTAGTTGCATTAATTAGCCTTCCATCAACATTGTAAAGGTGCGTCGCCAGGAATTATCGACGAGCAGAGATGAGAAAATCTTCGTTTGCTAGAAATTATGATTCGCAAGTATTTGAAATGTTCCAGAAATTTTAAAACATAATTTGAATTAGAGCCACGATACTGGCCATTGTTTTGGGGGTCGAGACAGGTGGTGCCCGTCTGTCTGGCTGATTGGCTGTCCGTTTTGGCGCCTGTCCGTCGGCGTGTCCGTGGTAGTGTTTGGTGATAGAAGGAAAGAGGCAGGGGGAAGAGCGAAGAGGAGGAGGATGTAGTGATGGGTCGTGACGGCATCCTTTAGGAATTTCCCGTTGGGCCATGTTACCTGCAAGTGATGAAAGCGTGAGGGAGAGGAGAGAGGGGAGGTAATCTTTTATAATCTTAGATGGATTTTTATTGTATTTTTTAGTAGTTTTATTCCTCTACGTGTATTGACAGTTTTGATGTAATATGTAATCGTGAATTAGTAGACATGAGGAGGACTCGAAGTTTGGTATACACACACACACAGACACACAGACATAGACATACAGACACAGACACAGACACAGACACAGCACACAACACACACACACACACACACACACACACGCACGTTCAGGGTAGAAAACGCGACACTGACCTTTCCCCCTGCTCTTCTCAATCTCTTCACCCCTCACCTTACCCCGACACACCACCGCTAGATATACAACATAAATTACTGGCATTGTGCACCAGATAGCTCGGTGGTAGAGGGCGCGGCTCCTGGCTACTAGCTGGGGAGGAGGTGGCACTTGCGTTACCCTGGCAAAGCTATAGGGTTTCTGTTACATAACTCGGGGTAGCCTATTATTCAATACACTTTTTGGTCTTCGAGATTAAAATGTCCAGTTGCACCACCGCCTCCACCAGTAGAAGCAAGGATAATCCAATATATATAGTATCCTTGAGTAGAAGCATCCGAGCTGTAGCGTGTTGGGTGCGAGGGAAGCGTGTGAGGGAGGGAGAGGGTGGGCGGAGGCTGGGGATTATCATGTGCCTGGCCTGTTTGAGGTTAGGGAAGGGAGGACCCCGCCCCTCGAACCCTGCCTCACCGGCCAGGCGACTCCTCACGTGAGCCAACCAGTAAATCACAACTCAAGGAAGAGGACGGGCAGGTTCTATCCCCTCCTCCTCCTCTGGCTCCAAACACTCCCCCCCCCCCCCCTCTCTCTCCTCTCTCTCTCTCTCTCTCTCTCCTCTCTCTCTCTCTCTCTCTCTCTCTCTCTCCTCTCTCTCTCTCTCTCTCTCTCTCTCTCTCTCTCTCTCTCTCTCTCTCTCTCTCTCTCTCTCTCTCTCTCTCAACTCCCTTCGTATATAATACACTCGTACCTGAGGCAGAAAGGGGAGTGGCCGTGCGAATGCTGGTTGTCAATGATACGAGAGAGAGAGAGAGAGAGAGAGACTGACTACATCAATCTGCATAATTTTACTGCTCCGGGCGATAGGGTACAGCAATCAACACTGTACCCGGCCCGTCGTCAGCCAGTCATGAGAGTCAGCAGGGATTCAGTTAGTCAGTCAGTCAGTGAGTTAAGCTTAGTCAGTATGTATCGTGATATTAACCAAGCGAGTTGCCCATGAACCCTTGTCCATTACGGGGAGAAGGGATTGAGGGAGAGACAGGTAACGGAGGTGTCGGGAGGATAAGGGGCGTGAAGGAGAGGAGGAGGTGGAGGTGGAGGTGTGAGTTCTGTTGCTGAAACTCGTACCCTTGTCCTTCCACTCCCTCCTCATGTTCCACTCCTTACTAGGGAATTACTGATAAAGACTTTGTTTATTTAGTTAGTTTATTTACCTTTGTTTGGGTATAAGAGACAGGACGATCAACTAAAATCAGATGGAAATTAACGTAAATTTTATGTGGTTTAAGGCGATAAAGCTTCGATCGTGAGCTTTGTTACGTGTTGTGATTGTTATGTTTTGTTTATTCGCCTCTAAAAGTGGAATGTAGGTAAGCTTGTTGCGGACTTGCGACATTCTTTTGTTTTGTCTGTTTGCATTTATTTATTTAACCTTTATAACGACCTCATAAAAAGTGTACTCATCCCTCTCTCTCTCTCTTCTTTTTTTTTTTTTCTCTCCTCTCTCTCTCTCTCTTTTCTCTCTCCTCCTCTCTCTCCTCCTCTCTTCTCTCTCTCTCTCTCTCTCTCTCTCTCTCTCTCTCTCTCTCTCTCTCTCTCTCTCTCTCTCTCTCTCTCTCTCGCGTTTCTAGGGTTTCCTAATAAATTAACCCAAGTTTGCCGCGTCATAATTACGTCTTGTGGTGTTTGTCCTCCCCCCACTCCCAGCCTCCCCCCCCCCTCCTTTACCCCCCAACATCCTCCTCCCCACATCCCCACTATTCCTCTTCCCCCGCATGACCCTACTTCCCCATCGACCCTACTCCCCCCACCTTTTTCTTCTGTCAGTCTTTTTTTTCTCCCTCCGCAGTGTCCTTTCCCCTCTTTTCGCTCTAGTAGCTCCTTCGCTTCGTCCCCAGCCTCCTCCTCCTCCCCCTCCCTCCTCCCCTCTCCTCCCCCTCCCCTCTCCTCCCCCTCCTCCCCTCCCCTTCCCCCTCAGGAGTCTCGGGGCTATGAAGACAACGAGGGGTCAGAAAAAGAAGGGAAGGAACTATGCATAATAACATTTTTTGTTAGGCTTATGACTGCCGTTTCCTCATCTCCCTCATCCTCCTCCTCCTCCTCGTCATCCTCCTCCTCCTCCCTCCTCCTCGTCATCCTCCTCCTCGTCATCCTCCTCCTCGTCGTCCTCCTCCTCCTCGTCGTCCTCCTCCTCCTCGTCGTCCTCCTCGTCCTCCGTCCTCCTCGTCCTCCTCCTCCTCCTCCTCCTCCTCCTCTATCTTCTGTTTAATTCGTGTAACGTTTCTCTTTTACTCTTCCCGGTTTCTTTTTTTTCTTTTCGTCCTTCTTTTCATCCTTCTCCCCTCCTTCGCCCTCCCTTTTGATTAGTTGCGTGATGAGGCAGTGGGAGGAGGAAGGAGGGGAAAAAAGAACGAAGGGAGGGATGGAAATAGAAGACTAATGTTGTAGGCTCTCTCTCTCTCTCTCTCTCTCTCTCTCTCTCTCTCTCTCTCTTCTCTCTCTCTCTCTCTCTCTCTCTCTCTCTCTCTCTCTCTCTCTCTCTCTCTCTCTAAAACCGGTAAGATTAAAAAAAACTCGTTGCTTTGAGTGATAGAACTGTCAAACAAGTGAGGTGAAAGAAGGAAGGAAGGAAAGAAGGGGAGGAACATGTGAAGGAAGGAGCGAGACAGTCCGTTGTGGAAAGGGAGGGGAAAAAGGGAGAGATAGAGGAAACTGATGGACGTTTGGGCCGAAAAGGAAGGGTGTGTATGGAGGCGTTTTGGGGATGCGAAATATTTGAACATTGCAAAAAAAATTCCCCTTTAGATATGGTATTTTCTCTTCCTTCATCGTCATCATCAGTGTCGTCGTCGTCGGTATGGCCTTCATTATCTTCTTCTCTCTTCTTCTTCAGCGTGACATGAACAACGTATTGATTAGAGGAAAAAATAGATGTTTGCTCCTCCCTTGTGTGTCAGTCAAACCGTTTCCTGTTGTCTGCATGTTTAGTCTCGGGGGGAAGAGAGAGGAGAGAGAGAGCTTTGATTTGATGTATATCTGTATGCATAAGAAATTCGATCTCTTCTAAAATAGAATACTAGAATTATTATCTCCTCCGCTATTTTTTTTTTTATCACTACCACTACTATATTACTACTACTACTACTACAACCACTCCTGCGCCGCCGCCGCCAGCTACTACTTCCGTCATTGGAGTAGCGGCCGACGTTGCTTTGATGTATGTTGTTGTTTTTGTTGTTGTTACGGTGGTGTTGGAGGCTGTGGCGGTGGCGGAGTCCTGGGTGTCGGGGTTCAGGCCACATCGATGAGCTCTGCTGCGGGAGATTTACAGGAGCTCGGGACCACCAGGCATTGTCCATAGCTTTGAAATATAAGAATAAAAAACTAATTTGCTATGTGTGTGAGCGTGCGCGTTCCCATGGGAAGAGAGAGAGAGAGAGAGAGAGAGAGAGGAAGAGAGGAAGGGAAGGAGGTAGGACCCACATGATCAATACTGTGGTGGAGTGCCGCCGGGCAGTGCCACCAGACGCCGCCGCTGCTGCTGCCTTACCTCCCTCCCTACCGTCCTCTCTCTCTCTCTCCTCTCTCTCTCTCTCTCTCTCTCTCTCTCGTGGGATATTATTACTCCCATAGCCTTCCTCTGCCTAAAGTGAAGGCTAACCTATCTCAACTAATGCTGCAGACGCCAGGGTCATCATCCAACTCTGTACCTACATCCTCCTTGCCTCCTCCTTCCCCTCCTCCTCCTCCCTTCCTCCTCCTTCTCCCCTCTTTCCCCTCCGCCCTTCCTCCTCCCCCCTCCTCCTCCCACCTCCTCTTCCCCCTTACTCCTCCTCCACTGGCAGCCTCAGCATCATCGCTACCGGCGGAGATGCTTGCTGCCGCTCCTGCCTTCTTTCCTACTGCCTTTCCTTCTCTCAGCCCTTCTTGATACACTCACGGGAAGTTAGATTTAAGAGTTAAGGGAGTAGTAAGGTTGTGGAGGAGGGGGATGTTGGGGTGACGGTTACTTGGTTGACTGGTTAGTTTTTCCCCCTGAGTTCAAGTGTCAGTATTGTGGGAAGTGAACCTTGTCGGGCCCATTGCTTTGCCCCCGAGGCCTGTCAGTGCTTGTCATCGCCCCTCGCCCCCCGGCACCACCACGCTGACTGTGCTCCCGCTGTCTCCATTGCATGCTGCTACTACACCGTTATGTCACTCTACACCACTATCATCACAACAACAATAACATCAACACCACCAATGCACAGTTTCCACCATAAATCAAGTTTTTTCCTCTCATCAAAGCAAGTATGTGCCGCCCACCACCACCACCACCAGCCTTGCTTGCTCCTCTCCTTTAGACATAA
>JACEEZ010019117.1:134002-154002 GCA_016584305.1 Chionoecetes opilio | reverse complement strand
TATAAAAATAACCACCATCACAAACTTCAATGTATCAGGTGCGCGTTCAACAAAAATTATAAAGCGAAAAAATTGCAAAAAAGAAAAAGAAAAAGTAGCATGAAATCTAGGCAGCTGTATTGATTCACCTCCATCATCATAAGTACAGCGGCGTATACAACACGTCCATGACACAGCATAGCGGCAGTGTTTTGTGTGTTCTCCCCTGTGTTGTCATGAAAGTTCCCTTGTACCCTGCGATGATTTTTGTGTTTTTCAGTTCATTCTGTTTACATTTTGTTTAATGAATAGAAACTGAATTTGGGAGAGAGAAGATAACAGAAGAGAATATAAAAGAGATAATAAAAAAAGAGAATATAAAAGAATAAAAGAGAGAGGGAAGAGAAGAGAGAGAGAGAGAGAGAGAGAGAGAGAGAGAGAGAGAGAGAGAGAGAGAGAGAGAGAGAGAGAGAATAAAAGAGAGGGAAGAGAATAGAGAGAAAATAAGAGAGAGAGAGAGTGAGCCTGGCTGAGTTTCGTACACTGCCATCATAACACATGTCAAACACAAAACAACAGTAACAACTACCTTGACTTATGACTCCAGCATGTCAGCTTGAACATTAATATTCTACTACTATTCCGATCTATCCTCCTCCTCCCCCCCCGCTACTCCATTATCCACCCCCCCTACTTCCCCACCCCTTCCGCTACCTCCTTTATTTCCCCCGCGCTCTCTAATCACACTCAAAATTGCACCTTCCTTCCTCAGCCGTCCACGCTTAATGACAGTTTTCACCTGTACTTGCGTGTACCTTAGGAGCGAAAGGGTTAAGGCGTCACTCCCCCCACCCCATCCACCTCCTCTTCTCCCTTTCCTCCTTTCCCTCCCTCGTCTTAATCCCTCTCTCCCCCCTCCCCTCCTCCCCCACCACGTGTATCCCGTTCTGTGACTTACGCCAATGTTAGTGAGGGGAGAGGGAGGGGAAGGGGTACAGGCTTCTTTACGTGGGGCGTGCCAAAGGGGAGGTAGGAAGAGGGAGCAAGGGGTGGTGCTACTACTCTTGCTGACTGCTGGTATTTGCGTGTTAGCTAGGCGGACGAAAAAGCACTTGCGATTAGGGGTAAGGTATAGTGTTAGGGGGGAGATTAGGGTGTTAGGGGGGTGATTAGGGGTAAGGCAGTGCTAGGGGGGTGGTTAGGGGTGAGGTAGCGTTAGGGGGTGATTAGGGGTAGGGTAGTGTTAGGGGGTGGTTAGCGGTAAGGCAGTGTTAGGGGGTGATTAGGGGTAAGACAGTGTTAGGGGGGTGTAGGGGATTAGGGTGTGGATGGGGACGGGAGAGGGGGGTGTAGTAGGAAAAATGTGTGTGAGAGAAGAGAGAGAGAGAGAGAGA
Source organism: Chionoecetes opilio (assembly GCA_016584305.1). Lineage (NCBI taxonomy): Eukaryota > Metazoa > Arthropoda > Malacostraca > Decapoda > Majidae > Chionoecetes > Chionoecetes opilio. Next base: position 152,629 of record JACEEZ010019117.1, on the reverse strand, counting down.
GAGAGAAGCGCCGTATCGAGTTTGCTTGGTGGAGGAACGCATGAAGCCCCCCCTCCCCCTTCCCCGCCTCCCCCCCCCTTGTCTCCTTCCTCACTCCCCTTCCTTCCTCCGCCATTAGGGAACCCATACATTCGGACTCCACACCCTGCAAGTCAGTAATTCGGAGCTGGACCACCTTGATCCCTCCCCCCCTCCTCCACCACTCTTCCACCACCACCACTACTTCCCTCCACCCCCCCTACCTCATCCACTACCACCACCACCGCTATACCGCTACCTCCCATCCCTTCCCTCCCTTCCTTCCTTCTTTCCCAACTCGCGTCTCCCTAAATGGTGGGTGGAGCAGAGAGAGAGAGAGAGAGAGAGAGAGAGAATGTTGACAGTAGTAGTAGTAGTGGTGGTGGTTGTGGTCAATGGTTAATCCTCAGGTATGTATGAATGGCAAGTGTGTGTTTATGTGTGTGTGTGTGTGTTGCCAAGCTCAGCCGTGTTCTGTCCAACCCCTCCTCCTCCTCCTTCCCCCCCCCCCCCGGGCTATTATCCATTATCCACGTGCCGGGTGTTCGTGGGGGGTGCCAGGGTTGTGGGGTGAAGGGGGGGGGGAGGTGGCAGGGAGAGTGCGTATACATACAACCTTATTTCCTCCTCTCCCTTCCTTCCTTTCTATTATTCTCATTTCTTTTTCTCTTCCTTTTTCTCTATTTCCTTTCTATCTTGTCTCTTCCCTTCTCCAACTCTCCTGACTTATGTATCTCGCGGTATGCCGAGAGAGAGAGAGAGAGAGAGAGAGAGAGAGAGAGATAGAGGGAGGGAGAAAGAAAGAGAGAGGTAGAGAGGTGGAGAGGTGGAAGCAGTATGTGTTGGCACTGTGCCGCTCCTGCTCTACACACTAATTATTGACAGTCTCTCTCTCTATCTCTATCTCTCTCTCTCTATATATATATCTCTCTTTCTCTCTCTAACTCTATCTCTATCTCTCTCTCTCTCTCTCTCTCTCTCTCTCTCTCTCTCTCTCTCTCTCTCTCTCTCTCTCTCTCTCTCTCTCTCTCTCTCTCTCTCTCTCTCTCTCTCTCTCTCTACGTCCCTTTACCTGGTTTCATGTGTTCCGGCGGAGTTCATAACCCTATTTTCATACTTTTTCCGATTTCCCCTCCCTTCCTTCTTTCCTTCCTTCCTTTCATGCATGCTTTCCTTTTTCCCTCCTGCGTTCTTCTTTATGCTGCGTCTCATTTTTCTTCCTTCGTCTTTCCATTGATTTTCTTTACATCCTCTGTTTTCCTTTATGCTTGTTCTTTTGTGATCTTCCTTTGCATGGATTTTCTTGTTTCTCACTATTTGTTACGCTCCGTTTCTTCCTTTTTATCTTCAGTTCTTCCATTGACCTTCTGTTCTTCCTGTTTTGTCTTTCGTTCATCTTCCTCATTTCCTGTCCTTGTATCGTTTTCTCTCCATACCTCCTGTCTGTTCCTCGCATCCCTCCTGTTTCCCTCCCGTCTCATACCTGTCTCTTCTTTTGACCTATCTTCCTATCCTATCCTATCCTCCTAATAATATCTTCCTAATCTTCTATCTATCTATCAGACTAATTTTCCTTCCTTATCATATGTATTTGTTGTATGTTTTGTCCTTCACTTTCTCTAACATATTCAGTTTCATTCACTATCTTTATTCTCATTTTCTTCTATTCCTCTTTCGCCTTTTCCATCATCGTTTCATTCCTCTTTCCTTTCAATTTATTCTCATTCATCCATCCATCAATTTAAATTTCCTCTTCTACACTTCCCTCATTCCATTTCGTCGCTTCCCCACCCGGGTCTTAATCTGATGGATCCTCTCCCCTTGTTTCCCCTCATGTCTTCCCCCCTCTCTATTTCCCCCTCCTTCAATAATTTGGGATGTTCCCCCCTCTTGCTAAGACTTACGGACTTACTGGTGCTGATGCTCTTATTGACACTCTCTCTCTCTCTCTCTCTCCTCTCTCTCTCTCTCTCTCTCTCTCTCTCTCTCTCTCTCTCTCTCTCTCTCTCTCTCTCTCTCTCTCTCTCTCTCTCTCTCTCTCTCTCTCTCTCTCTCTCTCTACGTCCCTTTGCCTGGTTCGTCTATTCGTGGATGCTCTTATGTATTCCCTTGTGTGTGTATGTGTGGGCGAGCCATTTAACCCCTTCACGCCCAGATCTTTCCTTTGCTATAACAATTTGTGTGTTTTCGAACCATATAATTACGAAAAGTAACTTAATATACCAAATTAGCTAGTGGACAAGGATACTGAACAGGTCATAGCTATAAAATATTGCTTATATTAACTAAAAATCGTCTAATGGTACCCAAATTACAATGGAAATTACGTTCTGGGCCTCAAGGGGTTAAGTATAGAAAGTTAAAGTAATGAATGACCTTGGTGGTGGCGTTTGTTTCTATGATATTTGTGCCCTTGCTTTTGTTTTTAAATATGTGTTGTCGTTGTTGATTAGTGAGAGTTGTAAGGGATGGACGGAAGTTTAGGTTGTAATAGCTGTATTAGTTGGTAGTATTTGTAACGTTTTTGGAATGACTTACTATTAATATGTATGGTTTTTGAGACGGTGGAGTGCTTTCTTCTTTTTCTTTCTCATCATCACCCTTACTATTACTATGATTATTATTATTATTATTATTATTATTATTATTATTATTATTATTATTATTATTATTATTATTATGACTATTACTATTATTATTATTATTTTTGTCGTTGTTATTATCAGTGTTGTATGTTTATTTAAGTAGCTAAGTGTTATCATCATTGTTTTTATTGCCTTTATAACAGCTTGTTGCATGGTAATAAAAGTGACAATTGTCTTGAGTGGAAGGGATTTAGTTAGCGAGTGTATTGTATTACTCACGTTATATAATGTCACGTGTCCGCCCCTCATTACTCTCCAAGGCCGTGAGGATGGCTCAGTGGTAGGGACTTGGGTTCGTGTGGAGCGTCCCTGCGTTCGAACCCCACTCGCTGTTTGAGCTCATGGAGGCGTGGTGGTTCATTGTACCGTCAATAATTTCGCTGTTGGTACATAGGTGTGAATTGTCTTGATAGGATCCAAGCATCTTATTTTATTCCTTTATGTGTGTGTGTGTGTGTGTTATTCACCCATAGTATTGTCTTGCTTGTCCCCTCAGCGTCGTCTAGGAAGGTGTGTGTGAGAGTGTGTGTGTGTGTGTGTGTGTGTGTGTGTGTGTGAAGCATCTTTATTCTCTCCCTCGGGGCTCACAAGGAAGAGGGGGAGGGAGGGAGGACGAGGCATCAATATGGTGATGAGTTTATGGTGATGGCGTGAGGTGCCTTTAGGAAGTGATGGTTATAGGAGCAATGGTGGCGGCAGGAAGGGAGGTCTTGACACGTCGAGGTGATGGGCGTGGTGGCTTTGTTGTGACGGCTTGCATTCTCTCTCTCTCTCTCTCTCTCTCTCTCTCTCTCTCTCTCTCTCTCTCTCTCTCTCTCTCTCCTCTCTCTCTCTCTCTCTCTCTCTCTCTCTCTCTCTCGTGTTTGTGTGTGTGTGTTTGTGTCATCTGGTTCCGTATAAACAGGTGGTCGTGTCCCATGATGTTGGGTTTTCGATTCATATCCTGTATCAAACACGTTTCCCCTTCAACCCCTCCCTCCCTTCCTCCTTCACCCGTGACAAAATCAAAATACAGACTTTTTTACTCCACCACTCACCTCTCTCTCCTCTCTCTCTCTTCTCTCTCTCTCTCCTCTCTCTCTCTCTCTCTCTCTCTCTCTCTCTCTCTCCTCTTTAGACTATAAAAATCTCTCCTCCACTTTCCATTTTTTTTCCCCTTCCCTTCTCCTGTCTCAGCGATGACTAGTTAACTTTATAACCCCTTTCTTTGCTTCACCTAAATCGCTCCTCTACTTTCCTTCTTGCCTTTCTTCTTTTTTCTTCTCTCAGCAGTGGCAAACTACATAATAGCTTACTTCTTTGATTTTTTGTTACACTCATGACCCTTCTACTCTTAACTTTCCTTGCTTCCTTCCTTCCTTCCCTCGTTTCTTTCTTCAATAACGACAAACCATCGATACACATTTCCTTTTCTTTTCATTTCTTTCTTTCCTGTCTTCCTTTCTTTCCTTCCTGTCTTCCTTTCTTTCCTTCCTGTCTTCCTTTCTTTCCTGTCTTCCTTTCTTTCCTTCCTGTCTTCCTTTCTTTCCTGTCTTCCTTTCTTTCCTTCCTGTCTTCCTTTCTTTCCTTCCTGTCTTCCTTTCTTTCCTTCCTGTCTTCCTTTCTTTCTTTCCTGTCGTCCTTTCTTTCTTTCCTGTCTTCCTTTCTTTCCTTCCTGCCTTCCATTCTTTCTTCCTCTACCGAACAATGACAATACTCTTGTTAAGATATTATCAGTGACCCTCGTTATTACTTCCTTCTTTCTCAATTTCCTCTTCCTCTTCCCTCATCCTCAACCTCCTCTTCCTCCTCCCTTCTCGATATCCTCCCGGTTTCAATAGATAATATATCCTGAAGTAGACAATAGGTGGAGAGAATGTATGTGACGGGCGGGAGGGAAGGAGGGAGAGAGAGAGAGAAGATTTACGGATGGAAAGGAAATAGAGGAAAGGGAGCATAAGGGGGGAGGTGTTAAGGGAAGGGCGATTTGGGAGGGGAATGGGAGGGAGAATTCTTAGCCTAAAGGGAAGGCAAGAGGGAGGGAGAGGGAGAGACGATTCATGTGTTGTTAAAGGGAGGGATTGAAGGTTCATATTCTGAAGGGAGGGAGGGAATGATGTGTAGTGACGTGTAGAGAGAGAGAGAGAGTAAGTATTGTGTGAGGGGTATCGTGGATGAGGAAAGGAAAGGATGGAGTGGAGGGAAGGTGTGGAAGGGGAAAGGCATGTCACTAGAGGTGGCTATTCCGCTCATGTTACCAGGAGGCGAGGCAGCCAGTGGGAGGGAGGATGGGAGGGAAGGAGTGGCTGATTATCTGACTATCACCCTCACATGGAAGCCCTTGAAGTTTCCTCTCTCTCTCTCTCTCTCTCTCTCTTTTTCTCTCTCTCTCCTCTCTCCTTCTCTCTCTCGTCCTCTTCTCTCTCTCTCTCTCTCTCTCTCTCCTCTCTCCTCTTCTCTCTCTCCTCTCTCTTTTCTCTCTCCTCTCTCTCTCTTCTTCTCCTCTCTCTCTCTTCCTCTCTCTCCTCTCTCCTCTTCCTCTCCCCCTCTTTCTCTCTCTGTACTCTTTCTCTCCCCCTCTTCTCTCTCTCCCTCATCTCCCTCTCCTCTCTCTCTTCCCCTCTCCCCCCCCCTTCTCTTCCCTCTCTCTCTCCTCTCTCCTCTCTCTCTCTCTTACACACACACACACACACCACCCCCACCACACACACACACACACACACACACACACCCCACACACACACACCAACACACACACCACACACCACACACACACACACACACACACCACACACACAAAAAAAATGTATCCGCTAGTTACAAGTCTTTAGGGTTTTTCGCTGACAAGCGGGCAGGGACTGAGTCTTGAACAAGGTCATGGGGTTGTGTGGTGTGTGTGAGGTCTCAGCCTTACACATAGATCTGTAGCCTGATCACTTTCCGGGAGTGTAACAGCTGGTGATCAAGACCATGGTTAATAACATACATTTTAATGTATCATTATTTATTTTTCTCACACACACACACACACACACACCCACGCACACACACACCACACACACACACACACACACACACACACACACACACACACACACACACCACACCACACACACACACACACACACACACACACACACACACACACACACACACACACACACATTGTGTAAGTGGAGCCTCATTTGTCTTCGTCCTCCCCCTTCCCCCCTTCCTTCTCGTTTGCCTTGTCCTCCTCCTTCGTCCTTTGTGGTCGCGGATATTATGTTGCCCTATTGTTACAACAGCAGTTATTCTTAATCCACTGAGAAGCAAGCGTGTGTGCTGTTCGGTGTGCCTCTGTATATTCTTACATGCAGGAGCCGTGTTGTATGTTACACACATACACACGGCTCCTGCAGGTAAGAATATCAAATGCCTCCCTGAAGCGTTTGCCCGGCATGAAGGGAGGGAGTGCCCTAAGAATAAACATCCGATCACAGACTTCAGCAACTGGAACGGAACGGAAACAGTTTGGTTCTCACGGTAGAAGTCTTCGTGTTGAGAAATAAGAATACGAAGGACCATTGAATCCCTTTATATAACAAGCAATTAATTTACGGTAGTAAATCTGACAGATTTTAGAGTAAAGCAAACAACGGGACGTGATTTAAGATGCTCCTCTCAGGAATCGTATGGCTCCGCACTTTGTCCGATTTCAAGACTACCGTCTATTATGTAACAGTACGAGCAATTAATGGAACGTTGGATGAAACTCCTTCACGGGTATCCATAAGATAACGCAGATACAGATGAATCAGTATGTGTATCATATTTTTTAAGTGCAACAGGTAAGTCAACGAGATGGACGACGGTGTGTTGTCACCGAGGCAACAGCAGACGTGGTGGCAGACGCCGCGATGGGTGTCCCCACTGCAGTGCTTGTCTCTCAGGTCCTCTTTGCATCACAGCGACCTCACTTTACTTGTCTTGTTTATTTGTAGTTTAACTGACGCTAAACTATTCAACACCATCTTATTTTATATATACTTCATGTTATTTAAGTATACTACCCTAACAATATGGTTCAATAGTTCCTTTAAAGACTGTTTTACAATATTTATGATATTGCTTCAGTTATTAATTAATTTATATTTTTGAAAAGCAAATACGATATTTATTTTTCCAAAAAAAATCTTACTGAAGTTGTGATTACAAATATTTGTTAATCTATTATTGTAGTATTGAATTGTTATCTTTTGATGAGCTCGAAACAGAATATCATAATGGGTTTAGCAAGGCAAATGGTGCAAAACATTCATATCTGTCTCGTGAAAGTTTCCATGTCGATTCTTAGCAGTGAATTTTAGTATTGTAGTCATGGTGTCTGTGGTGGAGGGAGGGGCACGTGGGTGGGTGGGTGGGTGAGTGAGTGAGGAGGTGCCTGTTTCATTACATCTGCTGCTCCCCCAGAAGAAGTAAGCAATGGGGCAGTTAAGTAAGTAATCTCGCCTCGAGTTAGACGAGGCTATCTTGTCACCATCAATTACTGTGGCTGGTGGTCCATGTGTCTTTCTGTTAACCTCTCTCTTCCCTCCTTCCTCATTGGTTAGGTCTCTTTTCTCTCCTCTTTTCGTTGTTACAAGAGAGAGAGAGAGAGAGAGCTAAGTATTGTATTTGTTTTGACAGATGATTTGCTTTTTACGACACACACACACACACACACACACACACACACACACACACACACACACACACACACACACACACACACACACACACACACACACACACACACACACACGACCCTCCACGAGCATTAACGGGGAAGAAGGGAGGGAGGGTGGGTACTTTGATGAAAAATATTTGGACACTTTGAATCTCCCTCCCTCCCTCTCTTCCTCCTTTACTTCCTCCTCCCTCTCCCTCTCCCTCTCCTTTCTCCCGTGTTTCCCCTCGTTTTCCCTTGTTTATCCCAGACATAAACAGTTCTATCAAGTCGTTTGAGGCGAAGTATCTCACACTATTTTAATGTTGCCCATCCCCCAAATGGTTCACTCTCTCTCTCTCTCTCTCTCTCTCTCTCTCTCTCTCTTCTCATCTCTCCTTCTCTCTCTCTCTCTCTCTCTCTCTCTCTCTCTGTGTTGGTTGTAGGCTACCCGTCTGTGTTTTTTGATTGTCTCTCTCTCTCTCTCCTCTCTCTCTCTCTCTCTCTCTTCTCTCTCTCTCTCTCTCTCTCTCTCTCTCTCTCTCTCTCTCTCTCTCTCTCTCTCTCTCTCTTTCAATTAAAGATTCTATCCCTCCCCTCCTGCCTCCATAGCCTCACCAGGGGACGAGGAGGGGGGGGTTGTGGTCGCGGCTACTGTCCCTCCCCCCCTACCCCCAATAAGGAATGACTCACTGTTGTTATGCGCCACGTTGAATTTTGACACCCATGGAAACTAAAGAATCTCTCTCTCTCTCTCTCTCTCTCTCCTCTCTCTCTCCTCTCCTCTCTCTCTCTCTCGTCTCTCCTCTCTCTCTCTCTCTCTCTCTCTCTCTAAAAAAGAAAAAAGAATACGTGGACATTCGACTGAAAAAAAAAGTTGTTTCCAAAGTTTTGATGCGTTACGTTTTTTTTGTCCCTTTTTTCCCCCTTTTTGCTTTTTTTGTTGGTTGCAGTTTTGTGTAATGAATTTTTTTTTTAGCAACAGTGAAAGGAATTGTTTCTGCCTCAAGAATACATGTGATTTGCGTGGCCATTACTACATGAAACTGAAAAAATATCGGATAATTAGACACGAAGAAAATTTGCTTTAGTTCAAGTAAATAGATCACTGAATATTTAACAAACAAGCAGACAGATCAGTAAACACAGCCTTACTATATAAACAAACAGAGGAGAAAGAGGCGTTGGTTCCCTTACGTCAGGGTGGCGCCTTGCTGCTCAATCAGGAGGAGGAGGGGGGGGGGGGGGGGGAGGGGGGGGGGGGAGGTCTTCAAGTGGGGACGAGTTGGGGACTTATGTTAGAGGGGACATGTGGACTCCTCATTCCAATCCTAGGCTATCCCAAAACTTCATCGTCAGGAGTTTACAGGAACTACCACGTGTAGGTCTCACAGCCTCTTATAGGTTCCTTATTTTCTTATCTTTTTATGTTATGAGTAGGAGGAGCTGCAGGAGGTCGTGGTTGTGGTGGTGGAGGAGGAGGAGGAGGTCGTGGTGGAGGAGGAGGTCGTGGTGGTGGAGGAGGTCGTGGTGGTGGTGGAGGAGTTGCAGGAGGTCGTGGTGGAGGAGTTGCAGGTCGTGGTGGTGGTGGAGGAGGAGGTGCAGGAGGTCGTGGTGGTGGTGGAGGAGGAGGTCGTGGTGATGGTGGAGGAGAAGGTCGTGGTGGAGGAGGAGGTCGTGGTGGAGGAGGAGGTCGTGGTGGAGGAGGAGGTCGTGGTGGAGGAGGAGGTGTAGGAGGTTGTGGTGGTGGAGGAGGTGCAGGAGGTCGTGGTGGTGGTGGAGGAGGAGGTCGTGGTGGTGGTGGAGGAGGAGGTGCAGGAGGTCGTGGTGGTGGTAGAGGAGGTTGTGGTGGTGGTGGAGGTGGAGGCTGATCTTGCCATCTCTTATAAAGTCACGTCTTCTCTTGTTCCTTTTGATCGGAGGACGAGGTTGGGGTGGTGTGGGTGGTGGCTGTCCCCCTCGAGATATATGCGACTCATTGCTGGGTGTCTTAACCCTTGCTTTAGTATAGTTGTGTTTAGCGAATTGACTTTGGTTAGTATTTGCGAGTCTGTCCCATCCCCCCCCCCTCTCTCTCTCTCTCTCTCTCTCTCTCTCTCTCTCTCTCTCTCTCTCTCCTCTCTCTCTCTCCTCTCTTCTCTCTCTCTCTCTCCTCTCTCTCTCTCTCTCTCCTCTCTCTCTCCTCTCTCTCTCTCTCTCTCTCTCTCTTCTCTCTCTCTCTTTTTTCCCCTTCACATCTTGCGTCAATAACAGCAACAGAAAATGACTACTGCTACTATTACTACAAAACTTCCACCATCTCTCTCTCTCCTCTCCCCCCCACACACCACACACACACACACACACACACACACACACACACACACACACACACACACACACACACACACACACACACACACCACACACACACACACACACACACACACACACACACACACCACACACACACACACACACACACACACACACACACACACACACACACACACCACACACACACACACACACACACACACACACACACACACACACACACACACACACCACACACACACACACACACACACACACACACACACACACACACACACACACACACCACACACACACACACACACACACACCACACACACACACACACACACACACACAACACACACACACACACACACACACACACACACACACACACACACACACACACACACACACACACACACACACACACACACACACACACACACACACACACACACACACACACACACACACACCACACACACACACACACACACACACACACACACACCACACACACACACACCACACACACACACACACACACACACACACACACACACACACACACACACACACACACACTACTTTATTACTGCTACTACTATAAAACTTCCACCATCTCTCTCTCTCCCTCTCCACACACACACACACACACCACACACACACACATACACATACCCCTCCCCCCACACACACAGACAATTACTACTACTACTACTACTATTACTACTACAAAACTTCCACCCTCTCTCTCTTCTCTCTCTCTCTCCCTCTTTCTACACACACACACACACACACACACACACACACACACACACACACTGGTCCGCCCAATCAATAGACGGCAGACGACTGGGGAGGTTGGGTATTGGCTAGCCTGTAGGAGGAGTAGGGGAAGGAGGAGGAGGAGGAGGAGGAGAAGAAGATAATATGTAGACAGTGGTGTGCATCGGTGTTTAGGTTGGGGATTTGAAGGGAGTATAGTAAGAAGTCTTTTGACGTTAGTACACTTACTTTGGTCTTTAAGTGTTGTGAGGTCATGAGGTGATAACAGAAGCGCCTAAGTTTACCACAGAGGATTTGAGCTGTTAATAATTGGCCCGAAGAGACATGTGGTGCACGGGGTGATGATAGTGGTGATGATGATGGTGGTGATGGCAATAGTGGAAAGTGTCACGAGTCACGAGCATGGTTTTTTTACATTCTCTCTCTCTCTCTCTCTCTCTCTCTCTCTCTCTCTCTCTCTCTCTCTCTCTCTCTCTCTCTCTGTGTGTGTGTGTGTATGTCTCTCTGTTTCTGTCTGTCTCCTCTCTGTATGTCTGTGTCTGTCTGTCTCTTTCTCTGTCTGCCTCCGTCTCTTATCTCTCTCTGCCTCCGTCTCTTATCTCTCTCTCTCTCTCTCTCTCTCTCTCTCTCTCTCGTCTCTCCATCTCTCTCTCTCTCTCTCTCTCCTCTCTCTCTCTCTCTCTCTCTCTCTCTCTCTCTCTCTTCTCCTATTCCTATTCTGCTTTATCCTGTTATTGTACTCCACGACCGACCCGCCATCTCCCCTCTTCGCCACCACCACCACCACTGCCCTCGCCCGCGCCTGAGCACAACTTATCCTGAGTTAGAGGTCGTTACCCCCTCAGCTCTTCCCCTCATTCTTCATCTGTCTCCTAATCCTCAGCCCCCTTTTCTTTCTCTCCCCTCGTTTCTATCATTTTTCCTTTTTTTTTTTTTTTGATGTCCCCCCCCCCCCCCCCTTACATATTTTCTTCTGGTATTGTCTTCCCATTGTTGTCATTCATCCTGCTCCTCTGTAGCATTGTTATCTGCCATTGTTGATATTCTTCACCCATGAAAATAATCCTTAGTTGGTAAATGTCTCTTTCTTTCCTTCCATGACTCACCACCCATCACCCTTCGCTGCTTTTTTTATTGTTCTTGTTCATCTAAGCTTCACATATTCTTTTCTTCTTCTGTAAACTTGTTCCTTGTGTTCGTGATATAATTGTTGTTGTAGTTGTTGTTTTTGTTGTTGTAGTTGTTTTTGTTGTTGTTTTGTTTCCTCTGTATATACAATGCCCTCTATAGTTCTCTTTTGTGTGTGTGAATTTCTTTTATCTCTGGTTTTATTTTTTTAACGTATTTTAGTGTTTAGAGATGAGTGGTATGAATTTGCTTCAATTTCGTGTCCTTGAAAGATAATGACGGTGAGATTCGGTCGGGAAGCCAAGAATTTTGTGGTGAGAAGAGGAGCGAGGAAGGAATAATAATTGGATGGGGGGAGGAGGAAGGGAAGGAATGGAGGAGGTAGGGGAACCGAAGAGAAACCGAATATAAGTAGTAAACAAGGAGGGAGAAAAATGATAAGAATAGTGCACGGAGGAAAAGGAAATTGGAAGAAAGAGGGAAGACAATTTACGTGTGGCAGGGTAAAGGGGAGACTGTCGAGGGGAAACGAGGAGGTGAGAAACAACAGGTCTAGAGGGGAATTGAAAAGGAAAAGAGAATACGGAAGGAAGAACGAATGAAAACTGTTGAAAAAGAACAAAATATGCATGACAGTCTTCTTATAAGGAAAGACAGCAGTAGATTCATTAGGGTGTCTGATAAAAGGAGAGAGAGAGAGAGAGAGAGAGAGAGAGAGAGAGAGAGAGAGAGAGAGAGAGAGAGAGAGAGAGAGAGAGAGAGAGAGAGAGAGAGAGAGAGAGAGAGAGAGAGAGAGTGAGTGAGTCAGGGTAAAGGGGAGACTGTCTAGGGAAACGAGGAGATGAGAAACAACAGGCCTAGAGGGGAATTGAAAAGGAAAAGAGAAATAAAATAACACTGAAAAAATCATTAAACACTAATAATACTGAAATAACAATAAAATAACACTGAAATAACACTAAATAAATGAAATAAACTTAAATGATTAAAAAAAACTGAAAAAATACACTAAAATAATACTGAAACAACAATAAGATAACACTGAATAACACTGAAATAACACTGAAATAATACTAGAATAATACTAAATAACACTGAAATAATACTAGAATAACACTGAGAGAATACGGAAGGAAGAACGAATATACAAGAGTATTGATAGAGAGTATAAAAGGCTTGAAAGTGATAAGAGGAAAAAATATCGAGAATTGACAACGAAAAGTAGACAAAAGGAAAAATATGAAATGTCAACTGGTAAGATTTGAGAATAGCTGAAAATTTACGGATAGACAGACATAGATATAATTGATAACAGGTTGGGAGGGAGAGTTGGAAGAGAATAAAAAGATAAAAAGGCTGGAAAGTGATAAGATAAGAACAAAAAGATGAGAATTAACCAGATGAAACTTAGGTAAAAGGAAAAGTAAGAAATGTGGGTATGATGTAAAATGCATAGTCCGTGTTTTGTGTGTGCTTGCGGTTAATTGCCACTTAACTGAAAAATGACGGATAGATAGACATAGATATAATTGATGAATAAGTTAGGAGGGAGAGTTGAAAAAGAATAAATAGGCAAGAATAAGAGGAATTGGCTGGTTGCGTGTAGCTAACCTTTCCTCTTGTCTGTTAATTAGGAGACCAAGTGTTATGCAAATGAGGTGGTGATCAGCCATGTGTCTCTTCCTCTTCCTCCTTCCTTCCTTCCTTCCTTCCTTCCTTCCTTCCTTCCTTCTTTGTCTCAACGCTCTCTTGCTCGTCTCCTTTCCTTCCTCCTTTTCTTCTATCCTTCCTTCTATCCTTCCTTCGTAGTCTCCCTCCTCTCCTTTTCTTCCTTCCTTCCTTCTTTGCCTCTTCTCCTCCTCCTCTTCCTTTTCTTCCTTCCTTCCTTCGTTGTCTTCTCCTTCCTCCTCTCCTTTTCTTCCTTCCTTCCTTTCTTGCCTCTCCTCCTTCCTCCTCTCCTTTTCTTCCTTCCTTCCTTCTTTGCCTCTTCTCCTCCTCCTCTTCCTTTCCTTCCTTCCTTCCTTCCTTCCTTCCTTCTTTACCTCTTCTCCTCCTCTAGTTAACCTTGTCTCGCATTCTCCCTCTTCCTTACCAAAACTAACCGTATGTTTATCCTCTTCTCTCCCCTCTTCCTCTTCGATTAAACTTGTTCCACCTCCTCCTCCTCCTCCTCCTCCTCCTCCTCCTCCTCCTCCTCCTCCTCCTCCTCCTCCTCCTCCTCCTCCTTCACCACCACCACCACCACCACCACCTCCTCCTCCTCCTCCTCCTGCTGAGTTTTGCGTGTCGCTTCTAATAATATTGCTTTTTATTACTGCCTTGCACCTACATGTACCTGTACTAATCAAGACACGCCACCTTTATGTGCGTCTCCTATCGCTGGCATTCCTCCATCTTCCTTCACCCTCCTCCTCCTCCTCCTCCTCCACCCTCCTCCTCCTCCACCCTCCTCCTCCTCCTCCTCCTCCTTCACCCTCCTCCATCTCCTCCGTACACCTACATCTGCCTCTCTTCCCTCTGTTCTTCCTTACACTTCCATCTCTTCCTTTATCAGCATTTCTCTTTCCTTCTCATTCTCTTTTTATATACTCGTATTCCTCTTATTTCTTCCCCACTTCCTTCTGCTCTTCTATCAAACTGTTCCCTCCCCTTCCCTATTCCCTTCCTTCCCCTTCCCTATTCCCTTCCCTCCCCTTCCCTATTCCCTTCCCTCCCCTTCCCTATTCCCTTCCCTCCCCTTCTCTTCCCTTCCCTCCCCCTTCACTATTCCCTATTTCCTTCCTTCCCCTTCCCTGTTCCCTTCCCTCCCCTTCTCTTCCCTTCCCTCCCCCTTCACTATTCCCTATTTCCTTCCTTCCCCTTCCCTATTCCCTTCCTTCCCCTTCCCTATTCCCTTCCCTCCCCTTCCCTATTCCCTTCCCTCCCCTTCCCTATTCCCTTCCCTCCCCTTCCCTATTCCCTTCCCTCCCCCTTCACTATTCCCTATTTCCTTCCTTCCCCTTTCCCTATTCCCTTCCCTCCCCTTCTCTATTCCCTTCCACTTCCCTATTCCCTTCCCTCCCCTTCCCTATTCCCTTCCCTCCCCTTCCCTATTCCCTTCCCTCCCCCTTCACTATTCCCTATTTCCTTCCCTCCCCTTCCCTATTCCCTTCCTTCCCCTTCTCTTCCCTTCACAGAGCTCATTTAGGCAAATCTCTTCGTGTGCTGCAAATTGTTTCATACCCTGATTGACCTACACTGACGCACGCACACACGCACATACACGATAATCATGTATACTTATAAGTAATGTGTAGGTATTTACCCTGTGTGTGTACGTTTGTATACACTATACATATATGTATGTACGGTAAAATGATGGCGATGGTGTAGTGGTGGTGGTGGCTTAGGCAGTGGTGGTGGTGTATTGATTAATTTGCGGGGCGTATGTAGCTGGTGTGTGTGTGTGTGTGTGCGTGTGTGTGTGTAGGTTGTATCATGTACCTTGTCCCCTTGGTGTGTGTGTGTGTGTATGTATGTGTGTGTGTGCGCGCATGCGTGTGTGTGTGCGTGTGCTTGCCGCTTGTCTAGTTCTGCTTCACATTCACTTCCTCTTCTCTCTTTACACACACACTCTCTCTCTCTCTCCTCTCTCTCTCTCTCTCTCTCTCTCTCTCTCTCTCTCTCTCGTCTCTCTCTCCTCTCTCTGTCTTTTTCCTTTCTTTTTTTCCTCACACACACACACACACACACACCACACACACACACACACACACACACACACACACACACACACACACACACACACACACACACACAATCATACAGACAGCCTTCTCTTATCTTAGCCTTTACATCAGCTTCAACGGTGTATCTACCTCCACACAGCTGCTCTTTTACATCTTACTCCTTACTTTTTCTTTCTCTCTCCTACTCGTTACTACGTACTTATCTTTTCACTGGTTTTAAACTCTTAGCATTTCCTTTGCTTTCCAGAGATAAGCTCCTTAGATTAGCACTCATACATAGGCTCAGTTGTGTATACTTGGCACTCATACATAGACTCAGTTGTGTATACTTGGCACTCATACATAGGCTCAGTTGTGTATACTTGGCACTCATACATAGGCTCAGTTGTGTATACTTGGCACTCATACATAGACTCAGTTGTGTATACTTGGCACTCATACATAGACTCAGTTGTGTATACGTGCGCCTGCCTCTTTAATACCTTGATCTCATATCGGTGAATTTTAATTGCGTTGACGTTGAGTCTTAGCGGAGATAGACGAAATACTCTGCCGTCTATCTACCTATCTATCCTATACCTATCTACTATATACTACTATACTACTACTACTACCTACTACTACTACTACTACTGCTACTGCTACTGCTACTGCTGCTACTACTACTACTACTAATAATAATAATACTGCTACTACTACTACTACTACTACTACTACTACTACTACTACTACTACTCTACTACTACTATTACTATCTACTACTACTATCTACTACTACTATCTACTACTACTACTACTACTACTACTACTACTACTACTACTACTACTACTACTATACCTACCTACCTAAACTATCTAGCGTTAATTGCGCTCTGTATTCATGTCAAATTATCCTCATATTCAAAGTGTATGTATACGGTATAGGTTTTTTTTGTATGTATTATATATATATAGGTGATATTTTTTGCGTTTGCGTTCAAGTACTAGCGGAAAGTACTATTTAAGAGGGAAAAAGATGGATGTGCTGTATTTAAGAGGGGAAAAGAGGGAAGTGCTGTATTTAAGAGGGGAATTGCGCTCTGTATGTATGTATGTCAAATGATCCTCATATTCCAAGTGTATGTATAGGTGCATGTTATTATGTTGTACTGGTTCTAAAATCAAGGAACCGTACAGCAACGACAAAACTTTTATACGTATAGTGTCGTATACAATATTTGCCCTCCAACTTCAGATTTCATTTTGATTTGAAAGTTGGCTAATTGGCGCACGTATGTAGCTAATCTGCACATGCCTTGTCTTTTAAATCCTGTGTTGGTTTATTTCGTTACATTATTTTACGCCATTTCTTCTTATTTGTTTGTGAGCTTAAGTCTGTTCACCTCGGGTTTTATGCGTCTTCATTCTTGCCTTATTGAATCCCCTTGGTCTTTAAACTATGAGCTTGTTCGCGTTCTCCTCCTCCTCCTCCTCCTCCTCCTCCTCCTCCTCCTCCTCCTCCTCCTCCTCCTCCTCCTCCCCCCCCCTCGCCCCCTGAAGCACTGCAGCCTATCTCGTACTAAGCAAACACCTCACTTCACCTTTTCGCATTTATATTTGAGCATATATTTTTTTGCTCTCCCTCAAAGGTTCTCACGTCGTAGTTTTTTGTTCTCTCTCTCTCTCTCTCTCTCTCTCTCTCTCTCTCTCTCTCTCTCTCTCTCTCTCTCTCTCTCTCTCTCTCTCTCTCTCTCTCTCTCTCTCTCATGTTTTTGCTCGTGTTATCTCTTTATTTTTTTCAATTACGTTGTTGCCGGCATTTTTCTTTGTTTTTTAATACTTCTGTAATCTTTTTTTGTCCCTTTTTTTCGTTTGTATGTATTTATGTTTTCGGTATTGTATTTTTTTTACGCGAATCCTCCTCTTCCTCTACTTGTTCTTCTTCGCCTTCCCTTTCTTCTTCTTTTTTTTCTTCTTGTTCTTCTTCTTCTTTTTCTTCTTCTTTTTCTTCTTCTTTTTCTTCTTTCTTTTCTTCTTTTTCTTCTTTCTTCTTCTTTCTTCTCCTTCCTCTCTTTTTCTTCTTCTTTTTCTTCTTCTTTTTCTTTTTTTTCTTCTTTTTTTTCTTCTTTTTTTCTTCTTCTTTTTCTTTCTTCTTCTTCTTCTTCTTCTTCTTCTTCTTCTTCTTCCTCTCTCCTCCCTCCTCCCTCTCTCCTCCCTCCTCCCTCCTCCCTCTCTCCTCCCTCCTCTTCCTCCTCCTCACTACATGGGCCCCGTTGACAGTAAGTATCATGTGCTGTTGGTTGTCGAATATTTTCTTGTGTTACGTGTGTCGGAAATGGTTTATTGCATTGTAACAGCAGCGGTGGTGGTGGTGGAGGGAAGGGGTTAGTCGTGGCTATTTGCAGGTGGAGAGATGTATAGTGGAGGTATGAGGGGGGGGGGGGAGGAATGTTAGAGTGTGTTTGTGTGATGTATGGAAGAGTGGAGAAAAAAGGGATGTGCTGTATTTAAGAGGAAAAAAAAGGGATGTGCTGTATTTAAGAGGAAAAAAGAGGGATGTGCTGTATTTAAGAGGGGAAAAGAGGGATGTGCTGTATTTAAGAGGGAAAAAAAGGGATGTGCTGTATTTAAGAGGGGAAAAGAGGGCTGTGCTGTATTTAAGAGGGAAAAAGAGGGATGTGCTGTATTTAATAGGGGAAAAGAGGGATGTGCTGTATTTAAGAGGAAAAAAGAGGGAAGTGCTGTATTTAAGAGGGAAAAAGAGGGATGTGCTGTATTTAAGAGGAAAAAAAAGGGATGTGCTGTATTTAAGAGGGGAAAAGAGGGATGTGCTGTATTTAAGAGGAAAAAAGAGGGATGTGCTGTATTTAATAGGGGAAAAGAGGGATGTGCTGTATTTAATAGGGGAAAAGAGGGATGTGCTGTATTTAAGAGGAAAAAAGAGGGAAGTGCTGTATTTAAGAGGGAAAAAGAGGGATGTGCTGTATTTAAGAGAGGAAAAGGGATGTGCTGTATTTAAGAGGAAAAAAGAGGGATGTGCTGTATTTAAGAGGAAAAAAGAGGGAAGTGCTGTATTTAAGAGGAAAAAAGAGGGAAGTGCTGTATTTAAGAGGAAAAAAGAGGGATGTGCTGTATTTAAGAGGGGAACAGAGGGATGTGCTGTATTTAAGAGGGGAAAAAGAGGGAAGTGCTGTATTTAACCCCTTCACGCCCAGATCTTCCTTTGCTATCAAAAATTGTCTGTTGTTAGCCATAAAATTACGTAAAGTAACTGAATATACCAAATTAGTCAGTGGACAAGGATAGTAAACAGGTCATATCTATAAAATATTGCTTATATTCACTAAACATCGTCTAATGGTACCCAAATGAT
>JACEEZ010019117.1:126502-129002 GCA_016584305.1 Chionoecetes opilio | reverse complement strand
TTGTTCAGTTTGACGGTTGAGGTGGAATACTTTTACCGTAACTTTGAATAATTTATGTTTCGCTAAGGAAGTTTTTTTTTTACTCTCGTGAGTCAGAATATTTCTTCCTTACATATATTAATTGCGTTTCTTTTCTCTAGTAAAAATGTCTTGTCCTAATGTGAAAAAGTCTGATTTTACTCTCACTTTCTTTTTCTGCTTGTTGTGTACTATAAAGGAGGGAGGGATGGGTGGTGGGGGGAGGCCTTCTTTCTTTTTATGTCATATTCTTACACGTAATGTCTATAGAGCAAAGTGTGAACCTGTAAAATATATGTTACTTGCTACTTTTATTTCCTACGGGGTTTTATTTTCTTCTTCTTTTCTTCTTTTCCTATTTCTTCTTCCTTCTTCCTTCATCGTCACAGCCCGTGCCTTCTTTCCGTGTCACGCCCTCCCGGTCATCTTTGTAGTGATGTGACGTGTGTGGGAGGAGGGAGGGAGGGGCATTAGAAGAGGGGGGGGAGGGAGGGGCATTATAGCGGAGGGGGAGGGGGTATTTTGCGTGTGGGGAGGCAATTTAAGGATTCAAGGTTACGGAATTTACCTACTTCCTCCACCTCCACCTTTCCTACATTATTATTATTATTATTATTATTATTATTGTTATTTTTGCCATCATCATCATCATCATCATGGGTATTATTATGTGTTTTGATTAATGAAAGTGTTATTAAGTTTGAAAATAAATATGTATGTGTACGTGTATTTATTTTATATCGGGGAAGGGGACGGTGTATCTGGAAATGGCGGAAGGTGAATGGAGAAGAGGGAGAATAGGAGAAAGAAAGGAGGAGGAGGGGGAGGAGGAGGAGGAAGAGAAGGAGGAGGAGGAGGGTGAAGCAGGAAAGGCCACTGAAAGGAGGAGGAGGAGGGGGAAGGAAGCGTGAGGAGGCTAGCTGGGAATGTCAGGAATGGAACCAACAGTTATTTTGTTCTTCAAGGAATGATTATTATTGTTATTGTTGTTATTATTACTACTACAGCTTTTAGTGTTATTGTTTTCATTATACTACCATTACTACTACAATTTTTTTTTTATTCTCGGTGTTTCTGTTATTAATATATTTTTTTCTTCTCTTGCCAGGTGAGTGTTAATGGAATGGAAATGGAGAGACTTTGACAGGTGAGTAACTATTATGGGGAAGGGGGCAGTGGGTGAGGATGAGGGATGGGGGGGGGAGATGAAGACTGGTAGGGGAAGGGGTTGAGGAGGGGAAGTGATGGGGGAAGATGAATACTGGTAGGGGAAGGGGGGTTTAGGAGGAGCCGAGGAGGGGTTAGGGGTGGGGGAAGATGAATACAGGTAGGGGTGAGGAGGGGAAGGGGTGGGGGAAGATAATACAGGTAGGAGAGGAGGAGGTGAAGACAGTCCCCGCCACCCACCTGCCACTTCCGCTCACGTCACCACCAGGCAGCCGACGCCCCTCTCAGCAGGTGGTGGTGGTGGTGGTGGTGGTAGTGGTAGTAGTGGTAGTGGTGGTGGTGGAGGAGGTGGAGGAGATGTAGTGTGCTCTTTTCCTCCCTTCCCCTTCATTCCCCCGCCACGCGCATGTTCCATCCCCAACCTCACGATTCATTCATGGTACACCTCAGGTCGATCTCCCCCTCCTCCTGTTCCCCCTCCTCCTGTTCCTCCTCCTCCTCCTCCTCTTCTTCATTCTTCTACTTGAATTCTTTTTCTGTGCTATGAAATCGACGCGTGGTGAAGTTCAGTATTGGCGCGTCCTTTCCTCTCCCACCCTCCTTTCCTTCCCTCCCATCTCTCCTTTCCTTCCCTCCCTTCTCTCCTTCCCTCCCTCATTCCTATTCCTACCCGCAACTGTCCCCACAAACAACATTATCATCTTCAATCTCTCTTTCCTCTTCCATTCCTACCTATCCTGTCTTATTCTTTCGTCCTTTCCCTATTTTCCCTTTCCCAAACCTTTTCCCCCTTCCCCCCCCAAATCTCTTCCCCCCCCTCTCTCCCCTCTCTCTCTCTCTCTCTCCCCCTCTCTTTTCTCTTCCCCTCTTTTTCTCTCTCTCTCTCTCTCTCACAGCCCCTCCTCCCTCCCTTAATCCCTTCACCTGCTACCTTCCCCGCTAATCTTGCTACCGTCTCTCCCTTCCTTCGTCTTTCTCATCCCATAACTATTTCTATTCTCCCTATTCTCTTTCCTTCCCCAAGCAAAAGTTCGTAAATGGACCCGTAGTGTGTGTGTGTGTGTGTGTGTGTGTGTGTGTGTGTGTGTGTGTGTGTGTGTGTGTGTGTCGGTGTGTGTGTGTCGGTGTTTTGGACGCTCTATAATCCTCTACGAACCCCATTAACTCCCTTTCCCCCTACTACCTATTTCTAACCCCCTGACCAGTGACCACAGCCTGCACACCTCTCACCCCTTTCCCACCTCTCCTCCCTACCTACCTACATGCCGCCCTTTACGCACCTTTAAAACCCTTAAAACCCTTACCCTTTTACCCT
>JACEEZ010019117.1:85000-112500 GCA_016584305.1 Chionoecetes opilio | reverse complement strand
GCGTTTACTGTAATCTCCTTTCACATGTCACAGTTGACCTGACACTGCTCTAATTCCTGTCGGTGGGATAAGTTTACAGACAAGATTAGATTGCTCTTTCTCTCTTTTCGCGTCTTCCAATTATCTAGCCTTCAACTTTGTCCTCGATTCCTGACTTGTAGATTAGATAGTCTGTTCCTATAAATACTTCAAGCAGCCTCGTTGGAACCGATAGGTGTAGGTTGATGTTTATTTTTCCCACACCCGCATAGTTTGTATTCTTCCTCGTCCTTTTGCTCTTCCTCCCCCACAATTTTCTTCTTTTTCTTTACGTAGCCTATTCTTCGTCCTCCTCTTTCCCCAGCTTTTTTTTTATTCCTCCTCCTCCTCCTCCTCCTCCTCCTCCTCCTCCTCCTCCTCCTCCTCCTCCTCCTCCTCCTCCTCCTCCTCCTCCTCCTCCTCCTCCTCTTCCTCCTCCTCAAAGCGCCAGGCAAGGCTGCCGCACCACCCCTGAACTTCCACACTGAGCCTACACCAACACTACATTAGACCTCATAACACACACAGATAGCCCCGAGTTAACGGTTACCACTACTACTCTCGACCTGTGACGGGCTGTGGTTCAGTTAGGGTCCTGACAGTTAGTGACCACCATCGGGATTTAAGGTACCAGGGGTCACTGCTGCAGGAGGCATTGAAGTGTACGGCGTCCTACATGGAAAGTACACAATCCGCAGTGGATTGAACGGAGCTGGGGCCTGATTGACTGCTGCCTCCCAAGAAAGCGCCAGGCAAGGCTGCCGCACCACCCTTGAACCTCCACACTGTGTTCACACCATTACAAAACACACATAACATGACCTATCTATCAAGCACTAAACCTACCCCCACAAACTAGTAGTAGTTAGCCATAGATTACAGCTTTCAACTTTCCTCACAAATTCCATGCAGTGTTTCTATAGTGCATGGTATCACTTCTTTTCCGGCCAGCTTCGGCTGGAGGGATGGGTGGGTGAGGAGGAGCCTTCTACTTCCTATCCTTTCTCTCTTATTATCTAGTTAGTGTAGTATAGTTAAAGCAAACAGTCTTGTAAGGACCTATCGGTCTGTTGCTGTTTGTGTTTCCTTTGTATTCCTTTGTATTCCTTCTCTTCCTCCTCCTCTTCCTCCTCCTCCTCTTCCTCCTCCTCCTCCTCCAACACCTCCAACTACTCCAACTCCTCCTCCTCCTCCTCCTCCTCCCTCCTCCTCCTCCTCCTCCTCATTTGTAGAAGAAATAGGTGACATGAAGGAGACAACATGGCATATTTTTTCGCAAACAAAGGCTTTTTCCCCCCTTTTATCCCTTTTCTCCGTTCCCTGAAGCCTCACACCCACCCTTTCACCTCCAATACCATCCCTCAACCCTGTGTCCCCTCCCCTTCCCCTCCTTCAGACCTTCATCCCCCCCTTCATCCTCCTCTCCTTCATCCCTTCCTTCAAAGTTGTCTCTCCCAAGCGTTGCCTCTACTCAACCCCTTACCTCATTCCTCCTATCCTACCCCCTTTACTCCTCTCTCTCTCTCTCTCTCTCTCTCTCTCTCTTCTCTCCTTCTCTCTCCTCTCTCTCTCTCTCTCTCTCTCTCTCTCTCTCTCTCTCTCTCTCTCTCTCTCTCTCTCTCTCTCTCTCTCTCTCTCTCTCTCTCTCTTCTCTCTCTCTCTCTTCTCTCAAATCTCTCTCTCTCCTCTTCTCTGCCTGATCTCTTCTCTCTCTCTAATCTCTCTCGTCTCTCTCTTCTCGATCTCTCGTCCTCTCTCTGTCTCTCTCCTCTCACTCTCTCTTCTCTCCTCTCTCTCTCTCTCCTCTCTCTCTTCCTCTCTCTCTTCTCTCGTCTTCTTCTCTCTCTCTCTCTCTCTTCTCGCTCTCTCTCTCTCTCTTCTCTCTAGAATTTGGCTGGAATTGTTTCTGGCATGATTTGGTATTTGATTAAAGGCCGGAAAAAGATGGAGGAGGTGGTGGTGGTGACGGAGAGAGAGAGAGAGAGGAGAGAGAGAGAGAGAAGAGAGAGAGAGAGAGAGAGGAGAGAAGAGAGGAGAGGAGTCGTGAGTTTCTTGGGAGTGACAGCTTCCCCTCAACATTTCCTCCTTTTCCTTTCCTTCCTTGTCCATTTTTCATCGCTGTTTTCTTCTCCTTTTTCCGCCTGTTTTTATTTTCTTTTTCTTCCTCGTTCTTCTGCTTGATTTTTTATCGTTCTTCGCCTTCTTCATCCGCCTCATTTCCCCTCTTATTCTACTACTACTACTACTACTACTAACTACTAACTACTACTACTAACTACTACTACTACTACTACTACTACTACTACTACTACTACTACTACTACTACTACTACTAAACCACATTTCTACTACACTACTGCTACTACTACTACTACTACTACTACTACTACTATATACTACTACTACACTTACTACTACTACTACTACTACCTAACTTACTACTACTACTACTACTACTACTACTACTACTACTACTACTACTACTACTACTACTAAAACCACCATTTCTACTACTACTACTGCTACTAAAACCACCACCAACACTACTACAACTACTACTATTACTACTACTACTATTTCTATTATTGCTACTGCTGCTACTACTACTACTACTACTACTACTACTACTACTACTACTACTACTACTACTACTACTACTACTACCAGCACCACCACTACTTTTGCTACTACCATCATCATCATCATCATCATCACATTGAAACGTCCCTCTCTTCCCCTCTCCCTCTCACCACTATCACCACAACTAACTTCTAAATCCCCTGCAAGGTGTCAGCTGCACGCGATTTTAAGGGGGAAGAGAAGATGGAGAGGAGAGAGAAGAGCAAAGAGGAGGAGAGCAAGGAGGAGGAGGAGAGAACGCGCCACCCTGCAGCCTCCCTTCCTCTCGCGTTCTCGTCTCCCTCTCAGATTCTCTCCAAGACCCCCATCGTCTCGGCCGCTCCGCTATTTTTACGGTCCCAGCACGTTTCCCAGACGCTTTTTGCGGTCTGGGGAGCGGAGGAGACGCGACACAAGAGAGAGAGAGAGAGAGAGAGAGAGAGAGAGATTTAGCTAAGAATGATATACACATTCCTGGGACACATTCCTTAGTCATTCCACACGTCAAAGATAGTTCTCAGTAGTCCAGCTGAGGCTCTTGACTATAACTTATACAAATTAAACAATAAAGTAAAAAAATATAATTTGAGACCATATTTTGCATCTTAAAGAATGTCAGTTTGAACACCCTCTCTCTCTAGGAGCGCTCTCTCTCTCTCTCTCTCTCTCTCTCTCTCTCTCTCTCTCTCTCTCTCTTCTCTCTCTCTCTCTCTCTCCTCTCTCTCTCTCTCTCGCATCTTAAAGAATGTCAGTTTTAACACTCTCTCTCTCTCTCTCTCTCTCTCTCTCTCTCTCTCTCTCTCTCTCTCTCTCTCTCTCTCTCTCTCTCTCTCTCTCTCTCTCTCTCTCCAATATTGATTCCCAGGGCTAATGGTGAAGCAGTAATGATTTATTCTCCTCAACTCACGGTGTATATCAAGCTTTCTTACAGACGGTGTATCGAGTTACGACAAGAGTAAACACGAGGGGCAGATATGGATACCCTGAAGAGAGAGAGAGAGAGAGAGAGAGGTACTGGTGTAGAGAGAGAGAGGGAGATAGAGGTAGGTACTAGTGTGGGATGCAATACCTTGTCTCGACTGTGTTTTAGAGCCTGTTAAAGCCCTCTCTTTTTTCCCCTTTTTCCTCCATCCCCTCTTTTTCCTATTCTGTCTGGAAGGAAGAGTTAAGAGGGAAGGAAGGAAAGTAGAGGGGGACGTTTGAGCCCTCCTCCTCCTCCTCCTCCTCCTCCTCCTCCTCCTCCTCCTCTTAACTTCTCCCTCTTTCCCCTCTTCCCCCCCCCCCCTTTCTTCACCAGCCAAGGGGAAGTGAAGGAAGTCAGAAAGAATGGATGGTGAGGGGGTGGGGGGTTGTCTGAGTGCCTTCTCCTGTGCTAATAGTTTTGTTGCTACGCTGGTCTGGTTGTGATTCACGTCTGTCTGGTTTGCTAGGGTGTCCTTTACGTACTTTGTTATAGAGGGACTTTTTTTTGATATTTTAAGATCGAAGGAAACTGATGTGAGAATGTGACTTATTTTTTTCTTTTATATGTTTTTTAAGGATGTGTTGTGTTGGCTCTATGTAGTGTTCGATTATGTCGGTGTTTGTTACTCTCTCTCTCTCTCTCTCTCTCTCTCTCTCTCTCTCTCTCTCTCTCTCTCTCTCTCTCTCTCTCTCTCTCTCTCTCTCTCTCTCTCTCTCATATTGATTCCCATTAATTCCTACCCTTTCCCTCGCCTCATTCCGGTCCATCCACAGCTTTCCCTCCTCCTCCTCCTCCTCCTCCTCCTCCTCCTCCTCCTCCTCCTCCTCCTCCTCCTCCTTGTTTCTTCACGTGATCCAGATAAGCCCCACCAAGGCGCCCCCGTCCCTCCCTCAGAGTAATTTCACGGGAGCGCCACACCGAAGCCACGTCGGGGCCAGAAAGGCTGCAATGAAGGACAGGGAGTGAGGAGGATGAAGTGAGACTGTGAAGGAGAGAGAAAGGATAGAGAGGAGATACGATAAAATAATTTGAAAGGACAAAGAGAAAATGGAGAAAAGAGACGATGAAATAATTAGAGAGAAGGAGAAGAAGAGACGATGAAATAATTAGAGAGAAGAAGAGACGATGAAATAATTAGAGAGAAGATGGAGAAGAAGAGACGATGAAATAATTAGAGAGAAGAAGAGACGATGAAATAATTAGAGAGAAGATCTAGAAGAAGAGACGATGAAATAATTAGAGAGAAGATGGAGAAGAAGAGACGATGAAATAATTAGAGAGAAGAAGAGACGATGAAATAATTAGAGAAGATGGAGAAGAAGAGACGATGAAATAATTAGAGAGAAGAAGAGACGATGAAATAATTAGAGAGAAGATGGAGAAGAAGAGACGATGAAATAATTAGAGAGAAGAAGAGACGATGAAATAATTAGAGAGAAGATGGAGAAGAAGAGACGATGAAATAATTAGAGAGAAGATGGAGAAGAAGAGACGATGAAATAATTAGAGAAGAAGAGAAGATGAAATAATTTGAATGGCCAGCGTGTATATATATGTAACAGAAAGGAAGGAGTGGAGTAGGATAAGAAGGACATTTACTGCCTTAATTGAACTATTTTTTAGCCCATCTGTAATTTACTACTGTAGGCTTAATAACAGTTTGAATAAAAAAAGGACGTAATAACTGTTTGAATAAAAAAAGGACGTAATAACTGTTTGAATAAAAAAAGGACATAATAACCGTTTGAATAAAAAAAGGACATAATAACTGTTTGAATAAAAAAAGGACATAATAACTGTTTGAATAAAAAAGGACATAATAACTGTTTGGATAAAAAAAAGGACGTAGAGTAGAAAATGAAAGACTAGAATAACTAAATGATGTAGATAATGTGGGTAGAAGGAATCAAGGGATTATATATAGTTCAGAATAATAAAGAAAGAGATAGAAGGAAGAAAGGAATGATGATGGTGTGAAGGAAGAAAGGAATGATGATGGTGTGAAGGAAGAAAGGAATGATGATGGTGTGAAGGAAGAAAGGAATGATGATGGTGTGCATAGAAATAGAGAAGAAAGAAGAGGATATGGTACAGAAAGAAGGACGAAAGAAAAAAAGAAAAAAGGCAAATGAAGAGATGTAATGGAAAGGAGGTATGAGAGAGTTGTTAATGGAAAAGATGAACTGTATGATCAGAAAAGAGTAAGAGGATATATGAATAAGAATTAGGAGTAATGCGGAGGACAACTTACGATGCGAGAAGTGAAGCAAGAATGAGGTAGAGAGGAAGGAAGAAAATAAGCATGAGGAAGGAGATATGAGTAAAAATTAGCGAATAATGCAGAGGACAACACACGATGAGTGAAGTGAAGCAAGAATGAGGTAGAGAGGAAGGAACAAAATAAGCATGAGGAGGGAGATATGAGTAAAAAGAGCGAATAGTACAGAGGACAACACACGATGAGAGAAGTGAAGCAAGAATGAGGCAGAGAGGAAGGAAGAAATAAACGTGAGGGAGGGAAGGATGATGGCCCGGGTATAACAGCTGGATCAGATATAAAGAGGGAAGGATGCTTAGAGGATAAAGATGAGTGAAGAAGTGGCGTGGAGAAGACAGCAGGGATACAGAGGGAGATGAGGAAGAATGCAGGGAGGAGATGGAAGAGGGTAGTTATTGTGAGATAATTGCTCGTATTCGTAGTCACATACCATGATTGCTCGTGGTAATTGCTATGATTTTGTTCCATTTCTACTCAGTCAAAATGATTAACTTGATCTTGTAGCTGCCATGGAAAGTACTAGAGCAATCCTACAGTACTCCTATTGCAATCACAACAGAGATCTTGTAGCTGCCATGGAAAGTACTAGAGCAATCATACAGTACTCCTATTGCAATCACAACAGAGCTGGCATGACATATTGATTTAATTAGGACAAGACAAAAATGAACAATGACCACGTACAGTGATGGTATGTGACTAAGTGAGGGAAGGGTGGAAGGGAGGGAGAAGGAAGTGTGTGCCTGGTTGTGGGTGTACGTAGATGGAAGGATTTAGTGGGTGGGTGGGTGTGCGTAAGTTTGTGGAGGAGAAGGAATTAGGGCTAACCACATGTTCGTTTTACAATTCGTTATTTTTACTGTTTTTTTTCGGGGTGGGGGAAAGGTTTGTTATTCTTTTATGTTTCGTTTTTTTTTAGTTTTCGTTGTATTTCGTTTTTTCTCGTTTTTTTTTTTAGTGCCCGTTTTATTTCGTGTTTTTTTCAGGTTTCGTTATTCAAAGAGGAAATCCTGTTGTTTCCCTTACGTTTCCTTATCATTCGAGGTGGCAGAGTTTGGTTGTTTTCTTACTTTGGTTTTCTTATCTTTCATCTCTCTCTCTCTCTCTCTCTCTCTCTCTCTCTCTCTCTCTCTCTCTCTCTCTCTCTCTCTCTCTCTCTCTCTCTCTCTCTTTTTTGCCACAAAGAAGGAGGGTATAAACGTACGCCAAGTGACTGACAAGGATGAATGGGGTAGTAGATTGGAGGAGGGTAGTAGCTTGGAGGAAGTATGAGTATAAGTACCCATACTACCTCCATGGGTAGTAGGGAGTGAGTGAGGGATATGCAAGGGGAGGAGAGGCAAGGGAGAGAGTAAAGGATATTGGGAGGGGCGTCAGGGCTATCCAGTGTCCATTTGGGGGGAGAGATTGGGGGTCAAGGGGTGACAGCTGCGCGTGTGTGACCCCCTCGTGTTAGGGGGGGGTTAGAGGGGTCAAGGGATGGGGTTTATAGGGGGGCTAGGGAGTTGTAGGGGGCGCCGTGCCCTCTCATTAGCCCGAATCGGTAGGGGGAGAATGAAGGCTTTGTCTGTCATTACTGTAACACACACACACACACACACACACACACACACACACACACACACACACACACACACACACACACACACACACACACACACACACACACAGTCACACACACACAGTCACGCACACACAGTCACGCACACACACCCCACCACACCACACCACACCACACCACACCACACCACACCACCCATACCATACCACACCACACCATACCACACCACACCACACCACCCACACCACACCACACCACACACACACACACACACACACCACACACACACACACACACACACACACACACACACACACACACACACACACACACAATGGGATATAGCAAACTTTTGACCAGTGAGAAAACACAGACATAGACAGACAGAGGGAGGAAGGGAGGGCGAATGAGGGGATACGCGCTCCTGTCACACACACACACCACACACACACACACACACACACACACACACACACACACACACACACACACACACACACACACACACACACACACACCAACACCACACACCACACACACTTAAACACACACACACACACACACACACACAACACACACACACACACACACACACACACCACACACACACACACACACACACACACACACACACACACACACACACACACACACACACACACACACACCACACCCCTTAAACACACACACACACACACACACACACACACACACACACACACACACACACACACACACACACACACACACACACACACACACACACACACACACACACACACACACACACACACACCACACGAAATGGGATATAGCAAACTTTTGACCAGTGAGAAAACACAGACATAGACAGGCAGAGGGAGGAAGAGAGGGCGAATGAGGGGAAACGCGCTCCTGTCACACAACACACACACACACACACACACACACACACACACACACACACACACACACACACACACACACACACACACACACACACACACTATTTTTCCCTCCTATGTTTGTTTGGGTAGTTTAGTTTATTATTATTATTATTATTATAATTATTATTATTACTATTACTATTATTATTATAACTATCTATTATTATTATCAGTCATTAAATTGTTATTGTTTTCTTCTCCACGTGATGGTGGTGGAGGTTATTATTATTATTATTATTATTATTATTATTATTATTATTATTATTATTATTATTACTATTATTATTATTATTATTACTATTATTGTCATTACATTGGTTTTTTTCTTCCCCAGGTGAGTGACGTGATGGTTGTTGTGGTGGTGGTGGTGGTTCTGGAGATGTGGTAGGTGAGTGTGGTCAGTGTCACATCCTTCCCAGCCTTCCCCTCGCCCCCCAAACACTCACTCATCACCCCTCCCTCCTCTCCCCTCTCAGCCTCATCCTCGTCCATTTTTCCCCTTTTCCTTTCCCACTCCACTGTTACATCACTTTCCTTACCTCTCTCACCCTCTTATTCAATTAACTTTGTCCTCTTCCTCTTATCTCCTTGTCTTTTCCCCTCTTCCCCTCTTTTTCGTAATATTGTTTCTTTATTTTCCCCTCCTTTTTCTGTTTTCCGTTGTTTTCCCCTCATTTTTCTGTTTTCCGTTGTTTTTCCCTCATTTTTCTGTTTTCCGTTGTTTTTCCCTCATTTTTCTGTTTTCCGTTGTTTTCCCCTCATTTTTCTGTTTTCCGTTGTTTTCCCCTCATTTTTATGTTTTCCGTTGTTTTCCCCTCATTTTTATGTTTTCCGTTGTTTTTCCCTCCTTTTTCTGTTTTCCGTTGTTTTCCCCTCATTTTTATGTTTTCCGTTGTTTTTCCCTCCTTTTTCTGTTTTCCGTTGTTTTTCTCTCATTTTTCTGTTTTCCGTTTTCCCCTCTTTTTTCTCTGTTTTCCGTTGTTTTCCCCTTCAATCAACAATCTCTCATCCTCTGACTTCATCTTCTATTTCTCTGCTGTCTTTTTTCTTTTCTTTCCGTTTTCTCTCCCCGTCCAGTTTTCCTTCGCCGGGAACAGCATTGGGCTTGATCGAAAGAAGGAAGGATGGAAAGAAAGGAGAGTGGAGATTTAACGAGGCAGGATAAAATGGAGCGACTACAGGAGGAGGAGGAATGGTTCTGTCGTTTTTCTTTAGGTTGAGAATGAAAAAAGTCCATAAAAACATTGAGTAAGGAAAGTTTTTTTAGTCTAAATTTTCCAGAACCCTCTCCCCCCCCTTCCTTCGCCTTTAAACTAGACGCAGAGAAGGGGAAAGGGAGGACGAGGAATACAAAGGAAGAACAGACAGTAACAAGGTTAAGGCGTTTAATTAAGAAAAAAGCAGAATAGATAAATACTAAGCATCAGCCGCCCAACTCTATTACTCCGCTCCTGCGTGAATTGGTTGCGTTTTTTTTTTTCTTTTTCAAGCTTTAGCCTTAGCTTAAAGTACGTCCCTCCTTCAGCCTTTCCTATCACATTCCATGACTAGTTTTTGGTACTGCATATAGCTATTGCCTTCATTTTTTCCTGCCGGCCTCGGCGGAAGGGAGTTGGGGAAGGGGAGGAGCCTTCAACTTTGCTATTCTTTTGCCTCTTAATATGTAGAAAATATGGTAGAAAGAAGTCACACAGGTAGCCTCGTTTGACCCAGTAGGACCGTTGCTCTGTTTTTCCTTTGTATTCTATGACCTTATAGGATTAAGACTGGCTGTTACGTCTAGGTAATACCGAAGCCCCAATACTCTGTGCACCTGTTACATATTCGCCCTTTCCCAACTTAACATTGACAACAAACCGGAAAGATTATATTCAACTAGAGTTATATTTAGTCTTCAGCAAGAATTCTGATATGGCAATAAAATGATAATCCTCGGTCGATACAAGGGCTTCGAGGTTTCAAAATTAATTTCGATGCTGCGCGCATTAGAACATACAGGCTTTTACGATATTTCGTACCGAGATCGCATCGTGAGGCCGGTTGTTTACGTCGGCGAGGGTACTCGAGTTCGTTGGCCGTTTATTAACCTAAAAAAAAAAAAAAAAAAAAAAAAAAATAATAATAATATATATTATAATATATATATATATATATATATATATATTATATATATATATATATATATATATATATATATTATATATATTATATATATATATATATATATATATATATATATAATATAGATAGTATACAGTTTATAGTAACTGCCGTGCTTAGGTTTCTGCCTCACCGAGCTTGAGCCAGACCCATTTAGGTGTAAGCCATATTAGCTTTCCTCTGAATAAAGGATTTTAAGACAACTATTTGCGCTGAGGGCATTGCTAAAGAAAGTACGCGGCACACTAGTCTGGGGGAGGATGCCGGAAACGATGATATTACGTGATTTACTTTTGTACTGGAGGATCATTCCCCTGTACTTCTCCAGCAGTTCCTCGAACCTGGTATTTGCAACGTCATTTGTGCCAGCGTGTATGACGAGAAAAGTGTTTTCGTTAATGCCGTCCGCTGCCACAGCAGGCTGCCGCGATGTCGTCATGGTGACCACCTGGCTTACAAAACAATTTCCTCTTTGATCGAGCTCTCCCGCTAAATTACAGCAGCTGGCCTTTCACCTTATTGAAGCTGACCTAATCGTTACGGGCCTTACTAAATCGCCTATGAGTGGTTTCGGGAACGTCATCTTACTCGTCCGTCAAGACCTCGTAACCGAAAGACGAAAGATGACGTTCACAAAAGCAATGATCTTCGTTGGTCAGGCGGAGGAGGGGATGGTGGTGATTTTTGTACAGACACCGCTGCGAAGTTTTGCTGCGGTAGGTACTTAGGCTACTTCCTGGTGTTAATGTTCTTGTTGTTCTTGGAGGTAGTGGTGTTGGTGGTGGAGTTAATGATGATGGTAATATTAGTGTTTGTTGTAGTGGTGGTGGTGGTGGTGATGGTGATGGTAATGGTGGTGGAGTTGATGGTGATGGTAATGTTAGTGTTGTTGTTGTTGGTGGTGGTGATGGTGGTGGTGTTGGCTGAGGAGGATGTTGACATTTGGAAGTGGAGGTGAAGAATGCTATGTAGTCTTATGTATCATTATTTTTCCTTATTTTTTTTTAGTATAAAGTTACAGGGTACGTGGCAAATAGTAAACATGAACATAAGCCTACTGGGAATATAGGCTGTTATACAAAAATTACACACTGACGCACTGATCGAGATTGCGCACTCACATGTAAATGCACACACACACACACATAACATATACATACACACACACAGACACACACACACCCACACTCACACACACACGCAGTCCAAGGGATAGGAAACGTTTGACCAGTGAGGAAAACACACACAGCCAGACAGACAGACAGACAGACAGAGGGAGGAGGGGAGGGTGAATGAGGGGGAAACGCTCTCCTGTCTCGTAATTATTCCACTGCTGACGTGTTGCTAGGCACTTCTTTCCCCTCCTCCTCCTCCTCCTCCTCTTTCCCCTCCTCCTCCTCCTCCTCCTTCAATGCCTGTTAGGAGCCATGGAAACCGAGGGAGGGTTATGACTTGGGGGTAGAGAGAGAGAGAGAGAGAGAGAGAGAGAGAGAGAGAGAGAGAGAGAGAGAGAGAGAAGGGACGAGAAGAGAGAAAGAGGAGAGAACGAGTTGGGGAGGAGACGGACGAGTGGCAGGGAAAAAGGAGGGAGAAGTGTGTAGAGCGATGCCGCACGTAGAGCCTCACGTGTGAGGGGAGAGGAGAGGGAAGAGAGTTGTAGACAGATGCCCCCCACGTTAGAGCCTCACGAAGGAGAGAGAGAGAGAGAGAGAGAGAGAGAGAGAGAGAGAGAGAGAGAGAGGAGTTAGAGAAAGGGGGGAGGAAAGAGGGAGAGGCGCATTAATGAGACAGGAGAATTATTTATGTCCTTTAATATTACGGAAACAGAGGCAGTACCAGAAACGGCAGCAGTAGTAGTAGTTGTAATTATATAGTAGTAGTAGTAGTAGTAGTAGTAATTATATAGTAGTAGTAGTATAGTAGTTTGTAGTAGTATAGTAGTAGTAGTAGTAGTAGTAGTAGTAGTAGTAGAGTAGTAATTATATAGTAGTAGTAGTAGTAGTAGTAGTAATTATATAGTAGTAGTGGTAGTAGAGACGGCAGGAGGAATAACCATAATAACAACTACCAAAGAAACCTACCCAAACAAAATAAAAAAGACCTTTAGTTTTGCAATCATGGCGTCAATAACAACAACATAACAAAGTCCTCGTTCTGGAGTGTTTCAGATCAATTTTTTTCTCTCTCTTTCCTCCTTCCCTTCCTCTTCTCTCCCTCTCACTCCCTCAAACACCATATGATGCCAGACAAAGATACAAGGAAAACACGGTTATCTTACCTCCCCAAACATGTCACTTACCTTAATCTTGCCTTGGGAAACTCTCCTACACATATTTACCTCCGTTCGTTCCTCTCTATCCACTTTACCTTTCCCTTAACTTTTGCCTTTTCCCTCCCTCATTCCCTGTCTGGCTCTTTCCTTCCTCCCCTCTTGTCCCCTCTCCCCCTCTCTCCCCTTCTCCCCCTCTCTCCCCTTCTCCCGTCCATTAACTGTGCCTAGTTGTGCCCTTCCTTCTTCCTTTCCTCCCCTCTCTCTCTCTTACCCTCTTCGTACTGCCTGCCTCCCTTCCCCCCCTCTTTCCCCTCTCATCCTTTGCTGCAGTGTTGCCAGCTCGGGGGCATTCTTGTGAGTGTTGCTACTTTGGCGACTTTAGTAATATGCTAATTTTTACCTAGGGAGGGGGGGTGGCAGTCCTGAGGGGTGGAAGGGAGGGGGGGGTAAGAAAGATGTTGGCTTTAATTAAGGCAGAGAAGGGGGGGAAAGGGAGGGAGGGAATGCTTGTAAGTTTTCTGGATTAAAGGGAGGTAAAGACCACTATATTTAGGAGAGAGAGAGAGAGAGAGAGAGAGAGAGAGAGAGAGAGAGAGAGAGAGAGAGAGAGAGAGAGAGAGAGAGAGAGAGGTGCCTGAATAGGAATATATGACCATTGTGGCATTGTCTTCCTGTCTCTCTCCCTTCTTACCTGCTCCCCACTCGCCTGTTTCTCTCCTCTTCCCTTCGTCCCTCTCTCCTCCCATGTGCTGCTGATGGGGGAGAGGGGAGGGAAGGGTGTGGATCTGGAGGGTGTGGGGGGGGGAGAGGGGGGGAGGGGTGTAAGGCCTGGGACCATTTGTGTAATTGTTTTTGTGTTTTTGGTGAAGGGTGAGACCGAGGAAGAATGGGGAGGAGGAGGAGAATCTACTGCAGGGTAATGGATATAAGTATGGGATGTTTGGTAGGAGTTAAGGAAGGGGGAGATGGAGGAGGCTATGGTTGAGGAGGGGGTGAAGGGGGATGCTATGGTTGAGGAGGGGGTGAAGGGGAAGGGGAGGCAGGTAAGGAAGGGAGATTCCAACCTATTGTAGGAAGGACTAGGGGGAATAGAGGCGCAATAATGGAAGTGAAGGAAGCAGAAATGGAGGAAATATATATAAGACCAGAGAGAGAGAGAAAGAGAGAGAGAGAGGAGAGAGGAGAGAGGAGAGAGGAGAGAGAGAGAGAGAGAGAGAGAGAGAGAGAGAGAGAGAGAGAGAGAGAGAGAGAGAGAGAGACTATCACCCAGGAAGGAGTAACACGGTGGAATGATGGAGGATATAGACGGAGAGAGAAAGAAAAAGGAAATGCCCGAGAGACAAAAGAGAGGAGAGAACCAAGACGTGTGTGTGTGTGTGTGTGTGTGTGCGTGTGCGTGCGCGTGCGCGTGCGTGCGTGTGTGTGTGTGTGTGTGTGTGTGTGTGTGTTTTTTTTTTATAGCAAAAACAACGATAGTAATAACCCTGCAATAATAATGATGATAACTAATAATAATAATAATGAAATCATCAGTAATGGAGCCACTTCATTGATTAATTAGGTCGTCATTAGCCAGAAAGGTTAGCGATGAAAAAGTGTTATATAAAAAAAACACCCATAGGAAAATTGAATATGGAAAATTATTTAGAAAATGTAATGTGAGCGCGAGACCAAACTAGTCCATTATTTACTAACATTTCAATCTGTGCCCATAATTCTCTCTCTCTCTCTCTCTCTCTCTCTCTCTCTCTCTCTCTCTCTCTCTCTCTCTCTCTCTCTCTCTCTCTCATTCTTTTTTTCTCCCCCTCTCTTTATTTCTCTTTCTCTCTCTTTTCTTTATCTTTTGTCTTTTTCTCCCTCTCTTTATTTTTTTCTGTCTCCTCTCTCTCTCTCTCTCCTCTCTCTCCTCATCTCTCTCTCTCTCTCTCTCTCTCTCTCGTCTCTCTCTCTCTCCTCTCTCTCTCTCTCTCTCTCTCTCTCTCTCTCTCTCTCTCTCTCTCTCTCTCTCTCTCTCTCTCCCCTCGTTTTGAAATAGAATACTGATAATCAAAAGTCGCGGAGAAGGAACAGGAACACCAGTGTAGAAGAAGAAATAAAAAGAGGAAGAGGTCGTGGGATGCCAGAGGTTACAAGGGTCAGGGGGGGGGGTAGGAGGGGGTCACTGTCGGATTATTTTCCCCGCCTTCTTCCTCCCTTCCATTCTTTTCCTCCACCGTCTTCTCTCTCCTCCATTGCCCAGGGATTACTAAGCTTTTGTCGCTCCCGATCATCCCTCCTACACACTCTCTCTCTTCTCTCTCTCTCTCTCTCTCCTCTCTCTCTCTCTCTCTCTCTCTCTCTCTCCTCTCTCTCCTCTCCTCTCTCTCCTCTCTCTCCTCTCTCCTCTCTCTCTCTCTCTCTCTCACACATCTCTCACTCACTCACTCACTCACTCCTCCTCTCTCTCTCTCTCTCTCTCTCTCTCTCTCATCTCCTCTCCTCTCCCCTCTCTCCTCTCTCCTCTCTCATCCTCCTCATCCTCATCCTCTCCCCCTCTCTCTCCTCCTCTCTCTCTCTCTCTCCTCCTCTCTCTCTCTCTCTCTCATTATGGCCGTATTATAAATGTTATTAGAAGTAGAGGCAGTAGTAGTGTTGGTCGTAGAAGTAGTAGTGTTGGTCGTAGTAGTAGTAGTAGTGTTGGTCGTAGAAGTAGTAGTGGTGGTAGTAGTGTTGGTCGTAGAAGTAGTAGTGGTGGTCGTAGAAGTAGTAGTAGTGGTGGTCGTAGAAGTAGTAGTGTTGGTCGTAGAAGTAGTAGTGATGGTCGTAGAAGTAGTAGTAGTGGTGGTTGTGGTAGTAGTAGTAGTAGTAGTAGTAGTAGTAGTATTGTTATTATCACTCGAGATCTTTACGATTCTCTTTTACGTGTCTTCGTTTTCTTTGCGTGTTGTGGAGGAAAATTTGCAGCACTTTTGGCCGCACTGTCAGGATGCATAGAATAAAGTTTGGAAACTGTAATAGCCGTATGAGGAGGACAAAGAAATTATCACAGGAAGCGTTTTATTTGACTTTAAAAGTATAGAAGTGACAAGAAACATTCAGGAAGTGATACTTAACTGTTTGAAAATAAGAGAGAGAAAAATGCTACAACAGAGCAAATGGAGGGGAAGGGAAGTGAAAAAGCAAATAAGAACAAGGGAGTGAAAATATAGTACTGAAGAAATTGAAAGTGATAAGATATATTAGAAAAGTGAAATAGAAAAGATATAGCAACAACAAAAACAAAGAAAAGGGAAAATCACGTCGGGGGGGAGCAAGGGCAACCCCCCCCCCCTCCCCTCCAAAAAAAAATACATGGGAATGGATCGGAGGCGGCTTGAGGAGGGGGGCGCGGTGGCAATATTCGACTTCTTTTTATTTGTATATTTTTGGTGTTGTTTGGCTTGGTTTGTAAAGCGTGTGTGCTCCCTTTGCACATGACCACGTCACCAATGTTCTTACACACGAAAAATAAAACGCACGAAAACACAAACATAAAACAGCGATGCTAGTCTATGCACCCCCTACA
This sequence comes from Chionoecetes opilio, assembly GCA_016584305.1. Lineage (NCBI taxonomy): Eukaryota > Metazoa > Arthropoda > Malacostraca > Decapoda > Majidae > Chionoecetes > Chionoecetes opilio. The sequence continues at coordinate 96,158 of JACEEZ010019117.1, read as the reverse complement.
CACACACACACCACAACACACACACACACACCACACACACACACACACACACACACACACACACACACACACACACCACACACACACACACACACAACACACACACACACACACACACACACACAACACACACACACACACACACACACCACACACACCACACACACACACACACACACACACACACACACACACACACACACACACACACACACACACACACACACACACACACCACACACACACACACACACACCACACACACACACACACACACACACACACACACACACACACACACACCACACACACACACACACACACCACACACACACACACACACACACACACACACACACACACACACACACACACACACACACACACACACACACCACACACACACACACACACACACACACACACACACACACACACACACACACACACACACACACACACACACACCACACACACACACACACACACACACACACACACACACACACACACACACACACACACACACACACACACACACACACACACACACACACACACACACACACCACACACACACACACACACACACACACACACACACACACACACACACACACACACACACACACACACACACACAACACACACACACACACTTTATTCATCGCAGATAATGTAGTTACATGAGAGAGAGAGAGAGAGAGAGAGGAGAGAGAGAGGAGAGAGAGAGGAGGAGACTTTGACCTTACTGATTTGACCCGACCTTTCCATAATTTTGTTTGTGCCTTTGCCATTTCCTCCTCCCTCCCCTCCCTTCTTTCTCTCTCTCTCTCTCTCTCTCTCTCTCTCTCTCTCTCTCTCTCTCTCTCTCTCTCTCTCCTCTCTCTCTCTCCTTGCTCGCTCGCTCTCTCAGGACGAGTACCTAAGTGCTTTGCAAGAGAGAAAATCTGTTTGCAGAGAGATGAGGAGGATGTGTTTCACGTAATGAGGCGGAAACACTTTTACCCTCATCCCCTCATCCATGCTCCTTTCATCCACTTCACATCCTCATTCATGTTCCTCATCCTCTCGTCCATGCTCCTCATCCACCACACATCCTCATCCATGCTCCTTATCCTCTCATCCATCTCACATCCTCATTCTCTCATCCACCTCACATCCTCATTCTCTCATCCATGCTCATCATCCACCTCACACCCTCATCCACGCTCATCATCCATCTCATTCATGGTCCTCATCCACCTCACATCCTCATTCATGCTCATCATCCCCTCATCCATCCCACAAACCATCCCACAAGCCATCCCTTACACTCTTCCACACATTCCATACCCTTCGACATTTTCACTGCTTCTTTCCTATTCCATCTTTCCCACTATCGTCTCCTGCTGCTCCTCCTCGTAATCGATACTCGGGCGGTGGAGTATGAGGTGTTCTCCTTCAGGGTGAGTTTGAAGGCTCACCTCCATGATCGACTATTGGAGAGAGAGAGAGAGAGAGAGAGAGAGAGAGAGAGAGAGACTGCATTAAAAAGAGCAAGATATGCATGAGAGAGACAGAAAGAGCGAGAGAGTGTGTTAGGAGGATATAAGTGTGTGGAGAGTCTGCATTGAGTCGAGGAGGATATGGAGTATGAAGGCGAGGAGGAGGAGGAGGAGGAGGATAGATGGCGCCTGAAGAGAGGGGAGAGTGAAGAGGGAGGAGAGAGGCGTGAAGAGGAGTGTACGAGCGGGCATAGAAGAATCTTCTCTCTCTCTCTCTCTCTCTCTCTCTCTCCTCTCTCTTCTCCTCTCTCTCTCTCTCTCTCTCTCTCTCTCTCTCTCTCTCCTCTCTCTCCTCTCTCTCTCTCTCAATATCATTCTTTTTCAGTACTTTATAGACTACCTTTTCTTTCTTTCAAATTTGGTGACTGCATTGATCGGAGTCGCCATTGATCGCGCAGTTATCCATTTGTCGTGTGTTTGTTCGCCCCATTGAGCTTGTTATCCCTCTGCATGGTGACGTGAGTGCATCTTAATTTTGCCTGCCTATCTTAACTGTCTCTTTTCTTCCTTTTATCACGATGCTATGTCACCTGGCTATTCTCTCTCTCTCTCTCTCTCTCTCTCTCTCTCTCTCGTCTCTCTCTCCTCTCTCTCTCTCTCTCTCTCTCTCTCTCTCTCTCAAGTATAGTATTCTTTACCCCGTTAAGATGGACTCTCTCTCTCTCTCTCTCTCTCTCTCTCTCTCTCTCTCTCTCTCTTCTCTCTCTCTCTCTCTCTCTCTCTCTCTCTCTCTCAAGTATAGTATTCTTTACCCCGTTAAGATGGAAACTAGCTTAGTGTAGTTTTTTCCCCAACAAGACAAGTAGGTTAATAAAACTAAGCATTCTGTCCACTTTATCAATGTAATATATTGACGCAAATATATTTCCTAAAGTATTGATCCTGGGAAAATTATTCTTGAAATGAAATGACTTGAAGTGTGTGTGTGTTTGTGTGTGTGTGTTGTGTGTGTGTGTTGTGTGTGTGTGTGTGTGTGTGTGTGTGTGTGTGTGTGTGTGTGTGTGTGGTGTGTGTGTGTGTGTGTGTGTGTGTGTGGTGTGTGTGGTGTGGTGTGTGTGTGTGTGTGTGTGTGTGTGTGTGTGTGTGTGTGTGTTATGTATGTGTGTGTGTGTGTGTGTGATGATAAGTTTGACCCTTCAGAACCGTAATTTGAAAAGGATACATTGAAAAATCACCTTTATCGGCCCTTGAGGTAAGAGTGTAAGTGGTCTAAGGAAGCCCACAGATGTATTGAATGCATAAATAAAGACAACATCTGTTCGTACGTACCACCCAGAGATTCATGTAGGTTAACATAGGCCTAAGCAACAGCGCCTCAGACTCCTAACCCAGACACTGAGTAAACAACAAATCTTTACTGGCTGAAGTCAATACCTTATACGATAGTGTTGGAAAAATACTAACAATAACGCTATATAGATTGATGATGTCAGTGCACTTTAGTATATAGTCTACACTTTTAGAAAAGAAGGGTAGAAAAAGGGTGTTTGTAGTGATGAAATACTGCTACCCTTTTTCTACCCTTACAAATATACCCTTTTGCAACCCTAAATATACCCTTTTCCAACCGCAAATATACCCTTTTCAAACCCCAAATATACCTTTCTTAACCCTCTCTTCTGAAAAGGGTAGATAAAGGGTAGATGAGGGGTATAATCAGCAGCATCTACCCTCCAGTCTGAACATAGGGTTTAAAAAGGGTAGTGATGGTGCGATGTAACAATTCTACCCTTAATATACCCCTCATTTCTGAGTGTGTATATAGTCTAGACCTCATAACCTTTCGCCCTGTCTCCCTTCATCTACCCTTTCTCCTTATCCCCCTTCTCTTACTTTCCCAGTGGCCCAATTTCCTCCGCCATATCCCCTTCAAACCTCCCTATAAAGTTCTGGGTTGACAAGGGGGGATCGCTGTGCTGGAGGGAGAAGTGGGGGGCGTTGATGGCGCTGAGGAGTTGTGAGGGGAAGGCATATGAGAATGAGGGGAGAAGCGAGGGGCGGCAGGTCTCCGGTAAATGATTCTTTGCTTTGGTTCCTCCTCCTCCTCCTCCTCTTCTTCCTTCCTACTCTCTCCACCTGTACTTTTTTGTCACTGGCTTTCACATTCACATAATACAATGATTTAACCTATGCAGTGTGTGTGTGTGTGTGTGTGTGTGTGTGTGTGTGTGTGTGTGTGTGTGTGTGTGTGTGTGTGTGTGTGTGTGTTTACCTAGATTTGTTTTACAGGGCTTTAGCTACACTCGTATGGTCCCGTCTCCATATTTACATTTTTATTTTGCTTCCTTAGTGCTCTTAGTATGTTTGTGTGTGTGTGACTGTGACTGTGACTGTGTGTGACTGTGTGTGTGTGTGAGTGTGTGTGTGACTGACTCTGTGTGACTGTGACCTGTGTGACTGTGTGTGTGTGTGTGTGTAGGGAGGTATGGAGGGTGTCTTCTTTGTATACTAATTGGCTTTGTCAGTAAATCCGGTAATCTTCTGTTGAGTTTGCATTCCATTCTGTCTGCGTTCTGGTTCCCCTCAGTTTTTTCATTTTTTTTTCATAATAAGTAATAAGTTTCGTATAAGTAACTATCACACATGCCTGACTACTTATGTTTACATGACGACTTATATGTGTTGCGTTGATGAATATTCTTGTAATCTACACTCTCAGAAATAAGGGGTATATTAAGGGTAGAATTGTTACATCGCACATCACTACCCTTTTTAAACCCTATGTCCAGGCTGGAGGGTAGATGCTGCCGATTATACCCTTCATCTACCCTTTATCTACCCTTTTTAGACGAGAGGGTTGGAAAAGGGTATATTTGCATCGATCCGAAAGGGTATATTTGTAAGGGTAGAAAAAGGGTAGCAGTATTTCATCACTACAAATACCCTTTTTCTACCCTTTTTTTCTAAGAGTGTATATTTTTCTTCTCACATTACATTTTTACTTCATTTTCCTGTAATTTCATGGTGTCTGCGAGAGAGAGAGAGAGAGAGAGAGAGAGAGAGAGAGAGAGAGAGAGAGAGAGAGAGAGAGATTGATTTGTTAAGGTTTGTTAGCAGCTGAACTGTATGTGCCGAGGTTACATAACGCTACCGAAGTGAAAGTTCCCACCTGTCCTGCTTCTACCTTAGTTACACTTCCCTTCCCCACCCCTGTCCCTCAACGCCCATCCATCATCATCATACCACCAGTAACTCCTTCCGCCACTTACCATATTTACCCACTCCACAGTATTATCTTCATTCTCTCATCTTCGTCATTGTCTTGTCCTCCTCCTCCTCTATTTCTGATGTAGTTAAGTTGTATAGTTTATTATTTTTAACGAGGCCAAAATCCTGCCCCCTTGCTGCTTACTGACTGATATTTGATGCCAGGAGAAGGGAATACTACGCTTTTTCTAAATTCCAGCTGTATTTTATCATAGTTAACCATAGTATCAGGTAAACATAGGCATCATTTTAAGCATGAGACCTTAAGGTAGAATAGGATCACCTGAAGATCCGTCACCCCAGAGTTTGGCAGGGTGACGGATCTTCAGGTGGGAAATCCTTGGGTGACGGATCTTCAGGTGGGAAATCCTGGGGTGACGGATCTTCAGGTGGGAAATCCTGGGGTGACGGATCTTCAGGTGGGAAATCCTGGGGTGACGGATCTTCAGGTGGGAAATCCTGGGGTGACGGATCTTCAGGTGGGATATCCTGGGGTGACGGTTCTTCAGGTGGGAAATCCTGGGGTGACGGATCTTCAGGTGGGAAATCCTGGGGTGACGGATCTTCAGGTGGGATATCCTGGGGTGACGGTTCTTCAGGTGGGAAATCCTGGGGTGACGGATCTTCAGGTGGGATATCCTGGGGTGACGGTTCTTCAGGTGGGAAATCCTGGGGTGACGGATCTTCAGGTGGACATTCTGGGGTGACGGATCTTCAGGTAATCCATAGAATATAATTTTTGCCTTGTTAAAAAAAAATAGACTAGTTGAGATAGGTTAGTTCTTGTAGGTCCTGTAAACGTGTGTGTGAGGTCCACTAGGCCTATTGCTTTCTCCGCCGTGTATATTCCTTTGTTTGTTTATATATGCCTCATGTTTCTTTTTTCATGCTTATCTCAGCTTTCCTGCCATTTGTGTTCCTTTTTTCATGCTTATCTCAGCTTTCCTGCCATTTGTGTTCCTTTTTTCATGCTTATCTTAGCTTTCCTGCGATTTGCGTTCCTTTTTTCTTGCTTATCTCAGCTTTCCTGCCATTTGTGTTCCTTTTTTCTTGCTTATCTCAGCTTTCCTGTGATTTGTGTTCCTTTTTTCTTGCTTATCTCAGCTTTCCTGCGATTTGTGTTCCTTTTTTCATGCTTATCTCAGCTTTCCTGCGATTTGTGTTCCTTTTTTCTTGCTTATCTCAGCTTTCCTGCGATTTGTGTTCCTTTTTTCATGCTTATCTCAGCTTTCCTGCAATTTGTGTTCCTTTTTTCATGCTTATCTCAGCTTTCCTGCGATTTGTGTTCCTTTTTTCTTGCTTATCTCAGCTTTCCTGCGATTTGTGTTCCTTTTTTCTTGCTTATCTCAGCTTTCCTGCCATTTGTGTTCCTTTTTTCTTACTTATCTCAGTTTTCTTGTCATTTTTTTTGGTTGTGTGCCTTTGAAGGGGGTAGTTGTATTGGCTGTTTATTGCAGACGTCTAGGAAGTTTGTTTTGAAGGAGCTTGGCGTTCCAGTGTAGTGCGGGGTGGTTGGTCCTTCTGCCGTCTATGGAAGATAGGGGTCCTGTGGTGGTGTTATTGGTGATCGTATATCATGGTAGTAGCAATAAAGTACAAGACCTATATATTCTAAGATATAGGTCTTGATAAAGGAGGTGGAGGGGCCGTAGAGGGAGGAGGAGGCGATGGTATAATAGTGAGAGGATGTAGACTTGTAGAGAGAGGATGGTTACGGTTCTCCAGAAGAGGAAGGGAGGGAAGGGCTGTGGTTCTTATGCTCCAGTTCACCCTCTGACTTACCTGTAATTATTTTGTTGCTGCTAGTACCGCCGCTGGTCATGGGGTTGGCGGCGGTGAAGATGGTGGTGGTGATGTTCTCTTGCCATCTCGTGAGGAGGAGAAAGAAGTGAAGCTAACAGAGATTTTATCATTTATCGAGTACGGGTGAGTCTCAGAGCGGGCGAGGGAGCGTAATTCAGTAGTGACAAAGGACTGGTTTGGGAAGAGTAGTGGGAGGGAGGGTGTGCGGGGGAGGGGGAGAGGATGAGGGAGGCAGGGAGGGTGGTAGGGGTAGTGGGGGGCTCAAACCTTTGTGAGCGAGTGAAGCCCCATCGTTGTTTTCCTTTCCCTCCTACTTCATCTACTTCATCCCTACGTCGATTCATCACCAGCGGCCTGACTCAAGTGGCATCTCCTTCCTACTTGTTAACTCCAGGTGTTCGGAACGGAGAGGAAATGACGAACCGGGCACGCATGCGGGGTCCCTGAGTCACCTGCCTGCATGCTGCCGCGACGGGGGCGGTGTGTAGGAAAGGGTTAGAAAGAGAGAGAGAGAGAGAGAGAGAGAGAGAGAGAGAGAGAGAGAGAGAGCGAGCAGGAGATGGGGTGTGGCAGCCAATCACAGGGCGTCACCTTGGGTCGAGGCAGCCAATCAGCGGAGGGTGGAAGGGTGACGTCACGGTGTTCCGCCCGCAGGTGAAGGGTCTTTGTGAGCGGCGGCGAGACAACGTGAGCCAAGGAGTCTCGTGGGACAGGCTTGGTGTAGCAGCCTGTCTGCATACATGCAGACAGGGCTTACATAAATGTGTAGCTACATACATAGCCTTCGCCATATACATACCTGGGAAGATACAGACAGACAGACAGACGTTGGTTGAATTGCACGGCGGCTGAACGACAGATTACGAAGCGAGTGATTTATTAGTTAATCTGTTGATAAATTGAAGTGGAATGACTCTTTATATTGCCACTTCATAGGAAATTGACGTGCACCCGTGTGTGTTGTGTTGTGAGAAAAGAAGAAGAGAAAAAGGGGAAGAGAGAGAGAGAGAGAGAGAGAGAGAGAGAGAGAGAGAGTAGAATATTATACAAATACCCTTCCCGACATCATGCCCAAATTTTTGTTTCCTTATTTTCTTAGCTTTTTCCTCGTGTATAGTCATTCAGTAACTCCTACGTACCCTTGCCATGAACTATAAGCACAACACAAATACAAAGGAACAACCTGAAGATATCGTTGATCTGATGCGGAGCACAGGGGGGGGGGGTATAGCCAGGATCAAGTAATGGGGGGGGAGGGGAAGGCTTTCAAACACCTTTCTCACTCCCTCATACACCTTCAAAAACCTTATACTATAGTTGTATATCATGTTTTGTAATGATTATTTTAGTCATTATTAGTCAGCCAGTCTTTGCTTAATTGTATAAATAGGTTTTCGTACATCATTTTTATTAACTTAATGTTTTATGTTCGTCCCACTAGTCTATATTAGATTTTTATTGCATTTTTTTTCCTTTCGGTTTTCATCACTTAGTTCTTGAATTTCATGCACCGTGCATCCCCTTCTCTCCTCTCCTCTCTCCCCTTTTCTCTCCCTCTCTCTCCTCTCTCTTTTTTTTTCTCTCTCCTCTCTTCTCTCCTCTCTCTCTCTTCTCTCTTTTCCTTCTCTCTCTCTCTCTCTCTCTCTCACATGCCACTAGGTTTTCATCAGATTTTACCTAGAAATATAAATTGACAGGAACAACTTTTCCTCTCAATACACGCAACCAGAAAGTGTGTGTGTGTGTGTGTGTGTGTGTGTGTGTGTGTGTGGTGTGTGTGGTACACGTAGAAAAGCAAAAAAGCAGTGGCTCGGGGCTCTGAATGTATCTGTGTGCGTTGAAATATACTAATAGAACCCGAGGACCTGCAAGGCTGCCAGACGTACGATGCACCGTCCTTCTTGCCGCCTGCCGCTCCAGTCCGCCAGCTTGAATATCGTTACTCACACTCACACTTTTGTACTAATGCCTTCCTTTACTTACACATGGAGTCAGGAAGAAGCAATGAGTAGTAATACAAATATAGCTGTATAATGTAACATGATCCTTACTCCACTCCTTCCCGGCTTATCTTGCGTTGTTTATATTCTCACGAACTCCAACGACAAAGAAACTGTTACGAGGAGAGAGAGGAAAAGAAGAGAGAGAGGAGAGAGAAAAAGGAAAAGAGAAAAGAGAAGAGGGGAAAAGAGAGAGAGAGAGACTAACAGTGTATTAGCTGAGAGGCTTGGTGGGGGGAGTGGTTCAATTATACATTTTTCATGAGCCAGACTAGGAATGAATAGGATGGTTTATGCATAACCTCACCTACGTAATCTTTTTTTTCTTTTCTTTCCTCAAAATCTTGCTGCTCAGTTTCCTGCTTGCATACCTATGAGGATTTCTCTCTCTCTCTCTCTCTTTCTCTCCCCTCTCCTCCTTCTCTCCTCTCTCTTTTCTCTTCCTATCCTCCTCTCTCTCTTCGCTCTCTCTCTCTCTCATTATCCTGGTTGCCTAACAGAATATACTGAATACTTTTTTTCTCATACCTTATTTCGTGTCTGCCGGGTTGTATTAAATTTTAGAGGAGAGAGAGAGAGAGAGAGAGAGAGAGAGAGAGAGAGAGAGAGAGAGAGAGAGAGAGAGAGAGAGAGAGAGAGAGTTATTGATATTGAACCAGTTACATTATAGTTAAGCCAGTAATTTTTTTTCTCTATCTAATATATCTATCTATCTATCTATCGGGTATATGTATGATGCAGAGGGAGTTTAAAAGTATGATATAAGAGAGTGCAGTATGATATAGCAGGAGTTTGAATACATAAATTATATGGAATGTGCTAGGATGTTGGGATGCGCAAGAATTTAGTCTTGATAACAGATAGATGGGATAGACTCAGAGGGATGAATACCTTTGTTGTGGTGTCAGTCTGGTCTTGTCATGGAGGACTCATACTTCCTCCAAGGGTCTTGTGGTGTGCCTTGCAAGTCATGGCAGCAACCGTGGGCGACCTCGACCTCCTGCGGGCTGAGTGACGATACGAGGCTGAAGGGAGGGTGTCATTGGTCCTGCTTTATGTGCATCGCTACTGTCTGTTATTGTGGTTAATGGGGACCTCGGCGGCAACGATCCACTCCTACGCTATTAGGGTATGGTTTAGGGCGTCATGGAGGGATGCACTATTTTGTTTTATTTCCTTTAGTACTTAAGTTTATTTCCTCATGTATGTATATTATTTTTTCTTTTTTTCCTGTAAGCCTTCGGGTGAGAATATTTTTTTTATTATTATTATTATTATTATTATTATTATTATTATTATTATTATTATTATTATTATTATTATTATTATTATTATTATAGAGTATAGGAGTACGTGGCGTTGTTGACCGTGGCGTGATGCTATCTGTGTGTGTGTGTGTGTGTGTGTGTGTGTGTGTGTGTGTTGTGTTTGTGGTTATGTTGGCGACGCTAAGGAGTGGCGGTGATAATCGTTCTGTTGACTGACTGTGGTGGTGGTGGGGGGAGTAGGGTGAGGGGAGGGGGGAGAGAGGGGAGACGGATGTTGGTTGTGGTATCAACAATGGTGGGGGTAATTTGCTTTCCTCTGTCTGGTTCTGTCCGCACCTGACCTCCGGCGGATGAATGGTCGACATGCCGGATGGGTGGAGAGAGAGAGAGAGAGAGAGAGAGAGAGAGAGAGAGAGAGAGAGAGAGAGAGAGAGAGAGAGAGAGAGAGAGAGAGAGAATAGTCGAACTTGGTATTGAAAAGAAGGACAATGAGAGGATTGCGAGGAAGAAAAGGAGCAGCTTAAACAGGAGGAAAACGTAGAAGAGAAGGAGCAGGAGGAACAGGAGGAAAGAATATAAGAGAAGGTGCAGGAGGAACAGGAGGAAAGAATATAAGAGAAGGTGCAGGAGGAACAGGAGGAAAGAATATAAGAGAAGGAGCAGGAGGAACAGGAGGAAAGAATATAAGAGAAGGAGCAGGAGGAACAGGAGGAAAGAGTAGAAGAGAAGGTGCAGGAGGAACAGGAGGAAAGAATATAAGAGAAGGAGCAGGAGGAACAGGAGGAAAGAATATAAGAGAAGGAGCAGGAGGAACAGGAGGAAAGAGTAGAAGAGAAGGTGCAGGAGGAACAGGAGGAAAAATATAAGAGAAGGGCAGGAGGAACACGGAGGAAAGAATATAAGAGAAGGAGCAGGAGGAACAGGAGGAAAGAGTAGAAGAGAAGGTGCAGGAGGAACAGGAGGAAAGAAGTATAAGAGAAGGTGCAGGAGGAACAGGAGGAAAGAATATAAGAGAAGGAGCAGGAGGAACAGGAGGAAAGAGTAGAAGAGAAAGTGCAGGAGGAACAGGAGGAAAGAGTAGAAGAGAAGGTGCAGGAGGAACAGGAGGAAAAAATATAAGAGAAGGAGCAGGAGGAACAGGAGGAAAGAATATAAGAGTGGAGGAGGAGGAGGTGGAGAAGGTGTAGGAGGAGGTGGAGAAGGTGCAGGAGGAGGTGAAGAAGGACCACTAGGAACAAGAGTATAGAAGTGTGATGGAGTGAGGGAAGGACGGTGCCCACACGTGGTAATTGAGGGAGATTAGTCACGACCTGAGGGGAAACTGAAGGGCTGT
>JACEEZ010019117.1:80000-82500 GCA_016584305.1 Chionoecetes opilio | reverse complement strand
CATCCAAATTCTCTCTTTTTGTCCTATCCTTATCTTCATTCAGTATTTCCATCTTCCTTCATTCCTCTTATTTGCCTTTATTCCCATGACTCTATTTCTCCTCATTCTTTTTGTTTTCTTTTCTCAGTTTTTTCTATTCATGTGCCGTTTTTTTAATTTTCCCCCCTGTTCCAGTCATGTATCTCAATTCTTATCGTACAAAGGGATCAGTGGTTTAAGGTCAGTGTGTATCCTCAGTTATTGGCTGATAGAAAGGTCACCACCACCACCATGTATTGGAAGTTTAACCCAACCCAAATACTCTTGCATTTTGATTGATTGATTGATTGATTGAGAGAGAGAGAGAGAGAGAGGAGAGAGAGAGAGAGAGAGAGAGAGAGAGAGAGAGAAGAGAGCGAGAGAGAGGAGAGAAGAGAGAGAAGAGAGAGGGAGAAGAGAGAGAGAGGACAGAGAGAGAGGACAGAGAGAGGACAGAGAGAGGAATAGAGGAGAGAGGAAGAGAGGAAGAGAGGAAGAGAGGAGAGAGAGAGAGAGAGAGAGAGAGAGAGAGAGAGAGAGAGAGAGAGAGAGAGAGAGAGAGAGAGAGATAACAGACAGAAAACTTTGGTTACCATATGAAAACTGCATCAAACAGGAATCAATTTTTTTATTTCAATGTCTTTGTTCCTTCGTTTTTCAATTTTTTTTTGGGGGGGGGTTGGTGAGGGGAGTTGGAGGGCTAGCCGCGTAAACTCGCAAAGGCATCCCCTCGGCGGCGCTGGCAACTGAGGGGAATCGATACCTCTACTTGAGTCTATATTGTGTGGGAAACTGCATCTGCACACGATTTTCCCCTCTCCTTAGTGACTGAGGGGAGGAGTGAGGGGAGATAAAGGTGCAGACAAGGGGGGTTAAGAAGAGGGTACGAAAGGAGAAGTTAAAAAGAGGTAAAGCGAGAGAAAGAAAGTGCCGTGTAGTGGCAAGGTCAGAGAGAGAGAGAGAGAGAGGAGAGAGAGAGAGAGAGAGAGAGAGAGAGAGACAGAGAGAGAGACAGAGAGACTAGATGGAAAAGGAAAGCTATATTGAGAGGGGAGGTAGTAAAAGAGGGAGTCAAATTGAGTGAGAGGAAAGAGAGGGAACATAATTGAGAGGAAGGAGAGGGAACAATTGAGTGGGGGGAGAGAGGGAACAGAATTGAGTGGGGGGAGAGAGGGAACAGAATTGAGTGGGGGGAGAGAGGGAACAGAATTGAGTGAGAGGAAGGAGAGGGAACATAATTGAGATAGAGGCAGAGAGAAGAATATGAGTGGGAAGAAGGAGGAGCAAAAATGAGTGGGAGGAAGGAGAGGAAACCAAATTGAGTGGAAGGAAAAAGAGGGAAATTTGAGTGAGATGAAACTTGGTAAGAGAGGGAAAAAAATTAAATGGGAGAAAAGAGGGGAAAAGGGAACACAATTAAGGGACATGAACAAGAGGGGGAGTTGGGAGAAAGGCTAAGGGTGAGGAAGGGGGGTTTGGAGGGTGTTAGGGGGTAAGGAGGGGGTTAGGGGGTAAGGAAGGGGGGTTGGAGGGACGGAAGGGGAGAGGGAAATGGTTCAAATCGTGACTATGGAAAATGGTAGTCATGGAAATATAGGGTGGAGGGGATATAGAAGTGATTAGATTGGTGGAATGGGTGGAGGGTGTGGGAGGGAGGGGTGGAACAGGTGGTTGCAGGGACCGGATGTTCATTGACAACTAAAATGACACAAAGAAAAAACGGAAAATATAAAGTGAGAGGAAAAAATAATATTGCGTGCAGAATGAAAGCCAAAGTGCAACATTATCAACATCATTATTTTGTGGAAAGCTGTTATTACGATGATGAAATGAAGTACATACCTAGGGAGTATCACACACACATTTATATACCAAAAAAGAGAGGGGAAAGTAGAGGAGAATGTGAAGGAAAGGGAGCAAGGTGTGTGTGAGAGAGAGAGAGAGAGAGAGAGAGAGAGAGAGAGAGAGAGAGAGAGAGAGAGAGGGGAGCAAGGTGTGAGAACGTAGGTATGTAGTTGTAGCAGAGAGAGTGAGGGGAAGAGGGAGTGAGGGGAGACATAATTAAGAGAATGAATGAAGGTGGTGTAGCGATAGGTGAGCGAGAGAGAAAGAGAGAGAGAGAGAGTGAGAGAGTTACGACAAGGGAGGACAAGAAAAAGAACTTAAAGAGAATGGAAGGATTGAGGAGGATAGATGGAGTGAGGCGAGGAGGAGGAGGAGGAGGAGGAGGAGGAGGAGGGAGGAGGAGGGAGAGGAGGAGGAGGAGAGGATGAGAGGAGGAGGAGGAATGAGGAGGAGGAGGAGGAGGAGGGGCAGGAGGAGGAGGAGGAGGAGGGATAGAGAAGAGAGGGTAGGTGAGGTGAAGTGAGTGGGAGGAAAGGATGGAGACTAGACAGGTGAATGGGGGGAGGGGGTAAGGGGGGTAGGGGGGTAGGGAAGCGCGGTAAGGGAGTGACGTAAAGGTGAGGTAAAGCGATGGACA
>JACEEZ010019117.1:75000-77500 GCA_016584305.1 Chionoecetes opilio | reverse complement strand
ACACCCCTCCAGCCCCTTCCCGTGAACCTCGCCCCCCACACTACATCCCCCGCCCCCCCCCCCATTCCGTGACCTTTCAATGAATCGCCATAACTGAATTCGGGTACCCCGCCGCCAACCCTCACCCTGGCATTCTCCAGCCTGCCGCATTGATGCACACCACGCACGCACGCGCCCTCACACCTGCACGCACAATTTTTAACATGTATTCTCCCCCCCCCCCCTCCCCCCCCCCTCTCTCTCGTCTCTCTACTCTTCCTCCTCTACTCCTCTTCTCTCTCCTCTCCAATCTCATCTCCTTCGTCAATCCACTCGCAACTCTCCCCTCTCCTCTCAAACTCTCTCCTCTCTCTCTTTTGTCTCCCCATCCATCCCTTCACTCCCTCTTTCACCTGTCTCTCTCTCTATTTCGAGACGATGCTCTTTTGTTTATTTATTATTTGTTGACTCGTAGATAAACATATGTAAATTGACAGATAAATACAGACAGACAGACAGATATACCAGTAAGACGCCTTAATCGGCGAAGGACGAGCGAGGAGGAACCCGTAGAAACCCGATAGCAAGGAAATTTGTCTGTAGGCGCGAATAGGGATTGAATGGCGAAGACCGCTTGTCAATCGAAAGCGGGATTCCAAAGATATAAGCTCCTGAAAAGCGTGACGGTCGGTCGGGTCGGGTCGGCCGCTTATCGCGGAAAAATCCGAGTGAGTGAGGACTCGCGAACGCTTCGTGCTCGCTCGTAATAAGTATCTAATCCATTTAGATACGTGTACGTAAATTGTCATATTATAGAATTAAATATTTACGAGTGGAAAAGTTTGTCTCAGTATCTCCTCTCTCTCTCTCTCTCTCTCTCTCTCTCTCTCTCTCTCTCGTCGGATCTCTCTCTCGGCTCTCGTCTCTCTCGTCGTCTCTCTGCTCCGGTCTCTCTCTCTCTCTCTCTCACTGGGGATAAGATTAACTAATTTTCTAGAGCGGGAGAGAGGGAAGAAAAAAAAAAAGTCACAAGGAAGTAAAATCACGGAAAGGGACAAAAAAATAAAGCTGAGGTGAAGGACGAAGAAGCGAGTGGGAAGAAGGTACGAAGGTAAGGTTGGAGGTAAAAGGTGACGGAGGAGGAGGAGGAGGAGGAGGAGGAGGAGGAGGGAGAGGGAAGCAGGGAAGGGAGGGAGAGGGAAGGAGGGTTGGAGGGAAGGGAAGCTCAGTTTTCTCAGACGAGTGGGGCAAGATGTCAATACTGCAACCCCTCCCTTACCTTGTTCCCTCCCTCCTCCCTTCCCTTCTTCCCTCCCTCTCTCCTCCCTTCTTCCCTCCCTCCCTCCCTCCCTCCCTCCCTCCTTCCCTCCCTCCCATCCCTTCCTTTGCCCTCCCTCCCTCCCTCCTTCCTCCCTCCCGCCCTCCCTCCCTCCCTCCCTCCCTCCCCTCTCCTGAACCCTCCCCCCTCCCTTACCTGCTTGTGCCTCCCGTCGACCAGCCTCCCTCCCACCTGCATCTCTTCCTCCGTACCCAATTTTCCATTTCTTGCTATTATATATATTTTTTCTGAAATTAAACAGCCAGTATGATTAGCCAGAAATTTTATAAGAGTATGTATCTTTTTTTAAGCTCGTGTTATTTTTCCTTCTTCCTACCTTGCCTTCCTTCCTTCCTTCCTTCTTTCTTTCCTTTTTGTCGTCCTTCCTTCTATCCTTTATTTTAGCTTATTTTTTCTCTTATTTCTTCGCCTCTAATTATTTTTCTTTGATATCTATTAGTTTATATCTATCATTACATGCCATTGATCTTATTTATTTGCCGACTCCATCTCTTCTCCTCCTCCTCTCTCTCTCTCTCTCTCCTATCTCTCTTCTCTCTCGTCGTCGTCCTCTCTCGTCTCTCTTCTCTCTCTCTCTCTCTCTCTTCTCTCTCTCTCTCTCTCTGATTATTTTCGTAATCTCTTTCCATCCTCTTTTCCCCTCCCTTTCTTCGTCCTGTATATCCTACTTCCTTTATTTGAGAGACCACTCCCTCCATCACTTTACTCCCCTCCTTTCCTCCTCCACTCTGTCTCCCTCATCATCTCTCCCCCTCCTTCCTTCCTTCCCCTCCTTCCTTCCTTCCCTCCTTCATCCCCTCAGAGTCGACCAGAATCCCCTCGGGGTAGATTGGTAACAATGTTTAGGAGGGTTGGGGTTACTGCTCTCTCTCTCTCTCTCTCTCTCTCTCTCTCTCTCTCTCTCTCTCATCTGCTCTCTCTCTCTCTCTCTCTCTCTCTCTCTCTCTCTCTCTCCTCTCTCTCAGTATTTCCCAAAGGAGGAGAGGGAGAGGAGATAAAAGAAGAGAAAGGGAAGGGAAGAATATGGAAGAGGAAGATTAGGGAAGGTTGAGGAGAATTTGTTCATGATTTTGGTCTCCTCTTGGAACTCGTGTGTATGAAATTACATCCGGTTATTGTTTTTTGTTTAATAGTTATTGGACGAGGGATGAAGAGGGGGATAGAGAAGGGAAAGATATTGGA
>JACEEZ010019117.1:57500-67500 GCA_016584305.1 Chionoecetes opilio | reverse complement strand
TTTTTCCCCCCCCCCCTTTTCCCCCCCGGGAAACCCCTTTTTCCCCCCCCTTTCCCCCCCCCCTTTTTTCCCCCCCCCTTTTTTTCCCCCCCCCTTTTTTTTTTCCTTTTTTCCCCCCCCCCCCCTTTTTTTCCCCCCTTTTCCCCTTTCCCCCCCCCCCCCTTTTTTTTTTTTTCCCCAAAAAAAACCCCCCCCCCTTTTTTTTTTTTTTTTCCCCCTTTCCCCCCCCTTTTTTTTTTTCCCCTTTTTTCCCCCCCCCCCCCTTTTTTCCCTTTTTTTTCCCTTTCCTTTTTTTTTTTTCCCCCCCAAAAAACCCCCTTTTCCCTTTTGTTTTTTTTTTTTCCCCCCTTTCCCTTTTTTTTTTTGGGTTTTTTTTCCCCCCCTTTTTTCCCCCCTTTTTCCCCCCCTTTTTTCCCCCCCCCCCCCCGGGGGGGGCCCCCCCCCCCCCCCCCCCCCCCCCCCCCCCCCCCCCCCTTTTCCCCCCCCCTTTTTTTTTAAAAAACCCCCCTTTCCCCCCAAACCCCCCCTTTTTTTTCCCCCCCCCCAAAAAAAACCCCCCCCCCCCTTTTTCCCCCTTTTTCCCCCTTTTTTTTTTCCCCCCCCCCTTTTTTTTGGCCCCCCCCTTTTTCCCTTTTTCCCCCCCCCATTTTTTTTGGGGGGGGGGAAAAATTTTCCCCTTTTTTTGGGGGAAAAAAAAGGGGGGGGGGAAAAAAATTTTTTTTCCCCCCTTTTTTTTTTTTTTTTCCCGGGTTGTTTTTTCCCTTTTTTTCCCCCCCCTTTTTGGGTTTTAAATTTTTTTTTTTTTTTTTTTTTTTGGGGGGGGGTTTTGGGGGGGGGGGGGGGGTTTTTTTTTTGGGGGGTTTTTAAAAGTTTTTTGTTTTAAAATTTCCTTGGGGGGGGGGTTTTTAAGGGCCCTTAGTTTTTTAAATTTTTTTTTTAAAAAATTTTTGGGTTTTAAAAAATTTTTTTGGGGTTTTTTTTTTTTTTTTTAAAAAAAAAAACCCCAAACCCCCCCCCAAAAAACCCCCCAAAAAAAACCCCCAAACAAAAACCCCCCCCCCAAAAGCCCCCAAAACCCCAAAAACCCAAAAAAAAACCCAAAAACAAACCAAAAAAAAAAAAAAAACCCCCCAAAAAAAACCCCAAACCCCCCCCCCCCCCCAAAAAAAAAACCCCCAAAAAAAAAAAAAAACCCCCCCCCCAAAAAAAACCCCCCCCCCCAAAAAAAAACCAAAAAAAAAAAAAAAAAACCCCCCCCCCAAAAAACCCCCCCCCCCCAAAAACCTTTAAAACCCCAAAAAACCCCCCCCAAAACCAAACCCCCAAACCCCCAAAAAAAAAAAAAAAAAAACCCCCAAAACCCCCCCCCCCCCCAAAAAAAAAAAAAAAAACCCCCCCCCCCAAAAAAAAAAACCCCCCCAAAAAAAAAACCCCCCCCCCCCAAAAAAAAAACCCAAAAAAAAAAAAAAAAAAAAAAAAAAAAAAAAAAACCCCCCCAAAAAAAAAACAAAAACAAAAAACCCCCCCCCACAAAAAAAACCACACCCCCCCCCCCCCAAAAAAAAAAAAAACCCCCCCCCCAAAAAAAAAAACCCCCCCACACCACCCACCCCCCCCCCCCCCAAAAAAAAAAAAAAACCCCACCCCAAAACACAAAAAACACCCCCCCAAAAACACACACACCCAAACCCACACCCACACACACACACACCCCCCAAAAACCCCCCCCCCCAAAACACCACCACACACACACACACAAACACACACACACACAAAAAAAAAAACCCACACACCCCCCCAAAAACACCACCCCCACACAAAAAAAAACCCCCCCCAAAAACCCACAAAAAAAACCCCCCCCCCCAAAAAAAAACCCCCAAAAACCCAAAAAAACACACACACCCCCCCCCCCCCCCACAAAAAAAAAAAAACCCCCCCCCCACACCCCCCCCCAAAAAACACACACACACAAAAACCCCCACACACACAAAAACACAAAAAAACCCCCCCCAAAAAAAAAAAAACCCCCCCCCCACCCCCCCCCACAAAACCCCCCCCCCAAAAACCAAACCCCAAAAAAAAAAACCTTTTTTAAAAAACCCAAAAAATTTTTAAAATTTAAAATTTTTTAAAAAAAAAAAAAAAAAAGGGGAAAAAAAAAAGGGGGGAAAGGGGGAAGGGGGGAGAAAAAAAAAAAAAAAAAAAATTTTTTAAAAAAAGGGGGAAAGGGGGGGGGAAAGGAAAAAGGGTTTTAAATTTTCCCCCTTTTTTGGGGTTTTGGAAAAAACCGGGGGAAATGGGGGGGTTTTGGGGGGGAAAATTTTTTTGGGGGGGGGGGGGGGGGGGTTTTTGGGGGGGGGTTTTTGGGGGGGGGGGGGGTGGGGGGGGTTTGGGGGGGTTTTTTGGGGGGGTGGGGGAAGGGGGGGAAAAGGGGGGAGGGAAAAAGAAAGGGGGGAAAAAAAGGGGGGGGGGGAAAAAAGGAGAAAGGGGGGGAAAAGGGGGGGGAAAAAAAAAAAGGGGGGGGGGAGGGGGGAAAAAAAAGGGGGGGGGGAAAAGAAAAAAAAAAAAAACCCCCCCCCCACACCCCCCCAAAACCCCACCCCCCCCCCCCCCTTAAGGGTTTTTTCCCCCCCCCCCCCCCTTTTTTTTTGGGGTTTTTTCCCCCCCCTTTTTTTTGGGGTTTTTGGGTCCCCCTTCCCAAAAAGGGGGGGGGTTTTTGGGGCCCCCCCCGGGGGGAAAAAGGGGTCCCCCCCCGGGCCCCCGGGGGGGAAAAAAACCCCCAAAAAACCCCCCCCCCCCCCCCCAAAAAAACAAAACACCCCAAAAAACCCAAAACCCCCCCCCCAAATTTTTTTTTGGAAAAAATTTTTGTTTTGGGGGGGAAAAAAAATTTTTGTAAAATTGGGGGGGGGTGTGTGGGGGGGGGGGGGTTTTGGGGGGGGGGGAAAAGGCCCCGGGGGTTTTTAAAGGGTGGTTGGAAAAAAAATTTTTTGGGAAAAAAACCTTTTTTTTTTTTCCCCGTTTTGACTCACTGAAATTTTTTTTTTTTTTTTTAAAAATTTTTTTTTAGTATTGTTATTCTTGTTGTAAAGGACTTTTGGGGGGGTTTTGGGGTTTTTTTTGGGGGGGGGGGGGGGTTGGGAAAGGGAAAAGGGGAAAAAAAACAAAGGGGGGGGAAAAATTTTGGGGGGGGGGGGAAAGGGGTTTTTAGGTTTTTTTTTAAAAAATTTTTTTTTTAAAATTTGGGGGGGGGTTTTTTTAAAAAAAGGGTTTTTTTTTTCCCCCTTTTTTTTCTCCCCCTCTCTTTCCCCTCCCCCCTCTCTTTTTTCCCCCCTTTTCCCCCCCTCTCTCTTTTTCCCCCCCCCCCCCCCCCCCTTTCTCCCTTTTTTTGGGGGGGCCCCCCCCTTTTTTTTTGGGTTTTTTTTTTTTTTTGGGGGGAAAACCCCCCCCCCCTTTTTTTTTTCCCCCCCCCTTCCCCCTTTTTCCCCTTTTTCCCTTTTTCCCTCTCCTTTCCCCCCCTCTCTCCCCCTTTTTTCTTTTTTTTTTTTCCCCCCCTTTTTTTTTCCCCTTTTTTTTTTTTTCCCCCCCTTTTTTTTCTTTTTTTCCCCCCCCCCCCTCCCCCCCCTTTTTTTTCCCCCCCCCTCCCCCCCCCCTCCCCTCTCTCCCCCCTCTTTTCCTTTTCCTCCTCGTCTCTCCTTTTTTTCCCCCCCCCCCCCCCCCCCCTTTCCCCCCCTTTTTTTTCCCTTTTTCCCTTTTTCCTTTTTTTTTTTTTTCCTTTTCCTTTTTTTTTTCCCCCCCTTTTTTTAACCCCTTTTTTTTCCCCCCTTTTTCCCCCCCCCCTTCCCCAAATTTTTTCCCCCCCCCTCCCTTTCCCAAAACCCCCCCTCTTTTTTCCTTTTTTTCCCCCCCCCCCCCTTTTTTTCCCCCCCCCCCCAAACCTTAAAATTTTTTTTTTTTTTTTTTTTTCCCTTTCCCCCCAAATTTTTTTCCCCCCCCCCCCCCCCCCCCCTTTTTCCCCCCCCTTTTCCCCCCCCCCCCCCCCCCCCTTTTCCCCCCCCCCCCCTTTTTTCCCCCCCCCCCCCCCCCCCTTTTTCCCTTTTTTCCCCTTTTTTAAAACCCCCCCCCCCCCCTTTCCCCTTTTTTCCCCTTTTTTTTTTTGGGCCCCCCCCCCCTTTTTTTCCTTTTTCCCCCCCCCCCCCTTTTTTTTTTCCCCCCCCTTTTTTTTTTTTTTTTTCCCCCCCCCCCTTTTTTCCCCCCCCTTTTTCCCCCCCCCCTTCCCCTTTTCCCCCCCTTTCCCTTTTCCCCCCTTTTTTTCCCCCCCCCCTCCCCCCCCTTTTTTTTTTTTTCCCCCCCTTTCTTCCCCCCCAAAAAAACCCCCCCCCCCCCCCCCGGGTTTTTTTTCCCCCCCCCCCTTTTTTTAACAAGAATTTTACCCTTTTTGGGGGGGGTTTTTTTCCCCGGGGGGGGTTTTTTTTTTGGTTAACGGTTTTTTTTTTGGGGTTTTTTTTTTTTTTTTTTTTTTCCCCCCCCCGAAAGTTCCTACATCTTTCCTTTCTTCCTTTTATATATATGTTTCCTTCCGTATTCCATTTCACACTCAATTCTCTCCAATCCTTCATCATTCAGGACTGCCAAGTTTTCTAACCTCCGTAGTTCACGTCTCCCCCCTAACCCCAAACCTTTTCACTTCCCCTCCCTGTCTCGAGAACGCCATCGACATCTCATCGTTTCATCTCGATCCACCCAGTTTCATCTTCACTCATTCCATCCTTCCTCTGGCCGTGTGATCGCTTGGATGGTATGGTGAGGCTGGGTTCACTGGGTTATGTCGAGATCTTCCTCCTCTTCCTCCCCTCCTCCTCCTCCTCCTCCTCCTCCTCCTCCTCCTCCTCCTCCTCCTCCTCCTCCTCCTCCTCCTCCTCCTCCTCCTCCTCCTCCTCCTCCTCCTCCTCACTCCTCCTCCTCACTCCTCCTCCTCCCCCTCCTCCCCTCCTCCTCCTCCTCCTCTCTCTTCTCCTTCTCCTCACTCCTCCCCTCCTCCTCCTCCTCCTCCTCCTCCTCGTCCTCCTCCTCCTCCTCCACCACCTCTTTCGTTTAGTCTTCAGTCAAGATTATCTCGAGGTCACTTTTTTGGGTGGTGTTCCTTATTTCTAACCTCGAGGGACGAAAGAAAGATTATTGGATTGACTGCTATTCTTGTGTCTCATATTTAAGATACCATTTACTGGGTTCCTCACATAGTATTATCCCTCCCTCCCTTCCTTTCCTTTCTCTTTCTCTCTCCACAATTTATTCCCCCCAGCCTCGTCTCACCATCCCTTCTCTTTTGTTTCCTTGTTCCCAGCGACTGAATCTTCGTAATGGTAAACACACGTGATGGTCTTGCTGGCGTGGCGGTCGCTTCTTTGTGTTGTCTCAGCGGACCGGAGTAGTACCAGGATGTGCATGCAAGACGGTGTTTACTGCGCGTGGCCTGTGTTGCGGTGTTGATGGTCGCGTTATGGGCCTTGTCTGGTGATGAGATTCTGTGTCGAGGCGGTTTTTTGGGTGTTTGTAGAAGATTTTTTGGTATGTGACTATGTGGTCATCATCGTTTTGAGGTTAGATACGTGTCAGGGTGTGAGGTGGTGATGCTTGGAGGTTTTTGGTGATGTGTATGTGGGATGTGGTGATGATTGGAGGTGTGTGTGATGTGGTGATGATTTAAAATGTTTGGTGAGGCGTATGTGTGATGTGGTGGTGATTGGAGGTGTTTGGTGAGATGTAAGTGTGATGTGGTGATGATTGGAGGTGTTTGATGAGGTTTATGTGTGATGTGGTGATGATTGGAGGTTTTTGGTGAGGTGTATGTGTGATGTGGTGATGATTGGGGGTGTATGTGTGATGTGGTGATGATTGGAGGTTTTTGGTGAGGTGTATGTGTGATGTGGTGATGATTGGGGGTGTATGTGTGATGTGGTGATGATTGGAGGTTTTTGGTGAGGTGTATGTGTGATGTGGTGATGATTGGGGGTGTATGTGTGATGTGGTGATGATTGGAGGTTTTTGGTGAGGTGTATGTGTGATGTGGTAATGATCTGAGGTGTTTGGTGAGGTGTATGTATGATGTGGTGATGATTGGAGGTGTTTAGTGAGGTGTATGTGTGATGTGGTGATGATTGGAGGTGTTTGATGATGTGTATGTGTGATGTGGTAATGATCTGAGGTGTTTGGTGATGTGTATGTGTGATGTGGTAATGATTGGAGGTGTTTGGTGTGGTGTATGTGTGATGTGGTGATGATTGGAGGTGTATGTGTGATGTGGTGATGATTGGAGGTGGTTGGTGAGGTGATATATGTGTGATGTGATGTTATGTGGTGAGTACTATATGATATGAATAGTTGTGATGTGGTGGGGATGTGTGTGGTGTGACGCAGGCAGCTCTTAGTGTGTTGTTGTGGTGTTGGTGTGATTTCGTGCAGTTTTATGTTGTTGTTTGGTGGTGGCGTTAATGAGGTCAGATCAGGTCAGTCAGGTGGTGATGATAAGCGTGAACTGCTGTGCTGAGGTGTCAAGCAGGTTTTCGAGAGGATGATCTCATGTGGTGCTGACTTGGCGCTGACGTGTTGGGGGTCGGCTGGGGTGTCGCGGCCTCGTCAGCACCGTCAGCACCGTCAGCACCGTCAGCACTAGAGCCTCGTAAACAACTTCCTCAGATGGTAGATGATGGCACGGCGTCTTTTCTCCTCCCAGCATCATCATCAACCTTTCCTTCTTCATCTTTACCGTTATTATTATTCTGTATTATCCTATCATCTATATTTCCGTTTCTATATCCACTCTTTCCCTTTCCTTTTCTTTCCATCTTCATCTTTACCTTAGTTATTTTTCCGTATGTTCTTAAGCATGTCTGTCTATCCTATTATCTTTTCTCCGTCTCTATCTCCACTCTTTCCCTTTCCTTTTCTTTCCTTCTTCATCTTTATCATTATTATTGTTCCGCACTATCTTTGGCATGTCGGTCCATCCTATTATCTGTTTTTCCCGCCTTTATCTCCCCTATAGTTACTTGGGAATAGTGTATCAAGATCAAGAACTGGAACTGTCGACGAAAATAGGCAGATGAAATAAAATGAAATGAAAATATGAGTGTTAATATGATTTGACTAATGCTTCATGTTCGCTTATAATGTCAGATTACTGTGATAAATAATGCTGTTATGTATATGCAGGTTGTTTTCTCCTCTAACTCATAGAGTTATGTGTACATTTTTTCTTTCTCATTTTCCTTTCAATTTCTCTTTACCACATAATTTTACTTATTCCCCATTTTCGTAATTATTGAGGCTTACTTCCTTCCCCCTTTCCTCCTCCCAGCGTCATCACCCTATCCTTTCCTTCGTCATCTTTGCCATTATTAGTATGCCGTATTTTCTTTAGCATGTCTGTCTAGCCTATTATCTATTTTTTCCGTCCTTATCTCCACTCGTTAATGCTTGCTTACATGTATTTTTTTTATTTCCATTTCTGTTTACTACTTAATTTTACGTGTTCTTCCTTTTCGTAATTTATGCTTACTCCCCCTTTTCTTTTATCTTCCTCTAGTCTAGGTCTTCCTCCGTTTTCTTTGAACTCGCTCGCACTCATCCAATTTTGCCTGTCTCACATCAGCCGTCCTGTCACAAGTCATTCTATTCTCAGTTCTCACGTAATGATTATCTTCGCCTTATGACCAATGCTGCTGCGGCGCTACCATTTTATTTTTGTCAAGAGTCGCACGAATCTTCATATTGTGTCTATGAAGATTATATGTAAATAAGACGGTGTGAATATATGGAGTGCAGCAGAAACACTTGATTTTTATATAGTTTCGACCACGGTTTTTCCTTCAGATACGTAGAAGAATGTGGTAGTCAGAATGTTAAGAGAAATATTGTGTTTTTTTCCTCTCTCTCTCTCTCTCTCCTCCCTCTCTTCTCCTCTCCTCTCCTCTCGTCTTCTCTATCCTCTCTCTCTCTCATCAAGGTCTCTCGTCTCTCTCTCTCTCTCCTCTCTCTCTCGTTCTCTCTATGGGCTTGTCGTCATAATTGAATAGAATTTCAAATGTATGGTGTGTGAGAGAGAGAGAGAGAGAGAGAGAGAGAGAGAGAGAGAGAGAGAGAGAGAGAGAGGAGGAGAGAGAGAGAGAGAGAGAGAGAGAGAGAGAGAGAGAGAGAGAGAGAAGGTGAGAAAAGGAGAGAATGTTTATTAAGAGTAAATGTTCTGTTTCCTTTCCCCCCCACTTCCCTCCACACCAGTCCATCATCCCGACCACCATAAACGACTACACATCGACCACAATCAGGGGTGCTCGTATCTTTATCTCTGTCTTATCTTCTCTACCTCTTCTGCTCCCGCTTCTGCTTCTTCCATCACTCAATATCCCAAAATTCTCCCCACAACCGTCACCGCCACCACACCCAACCAACTCTACCCGGGGGGGGGGTTCCATCATCAAATCAAATAACAATAACACAGTAGAGATAACCACAAAAATAAATCCGTTTAAAAAAAAAAAAAGAAAAAAAAAAAAAAAAAAAAAAAAAAACAAAAAAAAACAAACTTCACACAAAAAAGAAAAACAAACCTTTGCTGTAGCACAATGGGACGCGGATAGAGGGGGTGGTAGTTTAAAGTCTGGTTCACATCGGGAGAGAGAGTGAGAAGAGAGAGAGAGAGAGAGAGAGAGAAGAAGAGAGATAGAGAGAGAGAGAGAGAGAGATAGTAGAGGAAGAGAGATAGATAATATGATATGATCGCACGACGTCTGTATGTACCCATTTTTCCTCTCTCTCTCCCTCATCTCTCCTCCTTCTCGTCTCATCTCGTCTTTTGTATCTCTCTCTCTCCTCGTCTCTCTCTCTCCTCGTCCGAATTCATCTTCATGTTTCAATTTCTTCTTAATTTCCATTGATCGATTGTGTCTTGTTGATGGCAGAGAGAGAGAGAGAGAGAGAGGAGAGAGAGAGAGAGAGAGAGGAGAGAGAGAAGAGAGAGAGAGAGAGAGAGAGAGAGAGAGAGAGAGAGAGATAGAGAGAGAGAATGGATTCATGTTTTTGAGTGGATCAGTGTGTGCCGTGAAATTAAAGTTTGGCGTGCGTATGTGTGAGTGAAATGAGTGAATATTATGCGTGTGTACGAGTGGAAGCATTTTTTACTTTTTACTTTAAAATTGTGTAATGGATATGTTCACGTTTGTTGTTGTGTGTGTGTGTGTGTGTGTGTGTGTGTGTGTGTGTGTGTACATATGCGTAGGTGTGCGTGCGTCTGTGGTATTAAGCCTGACTGCCTTTGTGTGGGCGACATCCCATTATTATTTTGCACGTGAATGTGTGAAAATACTCAAAATAGCTCACTTGTGTAGGCGGAATTGAGTGCATTCTTGTGTGTGTGTGTGTGTGTGTGTGTGTGTGTGTATGGTGTGTGTGTGTGTGTATGTGTGTGGTGTGTGATATGTGTGTGTGTGTGTGTGTGTGGTGTGTGTGTGTGTGTGTGTGTGTGTGTGTGTGTGTGTGTGTGTGTTGTTGTGTGTGGTGGTGTGTGAGTGGTGAGTGAGTGAGTGGGTGGATGTCACGAATGCCACCCTTGTATATATTTAGTTGCGTGCGAGGTCTTTGGTGTTTCCCCGGGAGGGTGAGTAGCCTGGTGTATAAGAGAGGGTGTGTGGGTGGGGTGGGAGGGCAGGGCAAGGATAAAGGGGGGAGGTGTGTTGGTGGTGGAGGTGTAGGTGGTGGCGGTGGTGATGGTGGTGGTGGTGGTGATGGTGGTGATGGTGGTGATGGTGGTGGCGGTGGTGGTGGTGATGGTGGTGGTGGTGGTGATGGTGGTGGTGAGGTGTGGGTGATGTGATGGTGGTGGTTGAATGTTGGGTGATTGGTGGTGGTGGTGGTGGTGGTGATGGTGGTGGAGGTCAGGTTCAATAATTCCACCATCTCCCGCCCACTGCTCTCCGTTCGTCCACTGTCCAGGCAAGCCAGCGAC
>JACEEZ010019117.1:40000-42500 GCA_016584305.1 Chionoecetes opilio | reverse complement strand
GTGGTTAGCCTGACACCACGACGGATGTAGCAAAACGTGTAGGCGGAAATTATTCATGTATATTATTATTTATGTTTATGTAAGTGACAAGGATTAGCATGTATAACGAAGCACATCAAAAAGTTTTGTTGTTATTAAATACAGATATGATAGTGTCATGGAAATGTATCAGTTTCCGTGTGGTAATAGTTCAGTGGATATAGATGTATCATTGCAGAGAACGGTGACATGTATTATTCGAAGGCTGAGAACGATGACATGTATTATTCGAAGGCTGAGAACGATGACATGTATTATTCGAAGGCTGAGAAAGTCACCACGCTGATATAGGCTTGTTCGCATGTATAATTTTTTTTTTTTTTTTTTTTTTTTTTTTTTTTTTTTTTTTTTTTTTTTATATACTTACGTTTGTTATGGCATGAGCAGATGGTTGTCTTAGAATAAAAAAAATCTTTATAGAACGCATACGCACCCAAGAGATACTTGATTTCTGTGTTTTAGAAATAATGAAGAAGAAAACACTTGGCTCGTTTTTGATCGATCTGAATTAACGAAAATCAGGCAGAAATTGGTTCATCAGCAGACCCAGCAGCCTTGTACGTAGTGACTGGGAATGCAGTGGCAAGCTTTGAGAAAAGGAGAAAAGAGTGGAGAAATGCGTGCATGAAGAGTAGATATTATATTAAGACTGCTGGACCTTTCTTTGGCAACCGTCCTTTTAAAGGTACCTCACGCTCTTGAGTCCTTAAAACAATGTGTCACCACAAATACTGAGTTGCTGAACATTACTACTACAACTACCACCACCGCCATTTCATATTTCATATAGGCATGAGTTGGACACAAGTCACCCTGGATAACAGCAAGAAGAACTTAGGAAGGAAAACAGTCAAAACACACACTCATATACCACTTGCGTGGTCAAGTGGATTAAAGCGCCAGGCCATTATGTGGTCGGGCGTTCGACCCCCGGCCCCACTCGCTTCCGGGGATTTTTCACTGACTAATATGGGTAGTTACTGTCTTTCTTGAGCAAGGGGATGGGGGGGGGGTGCGAGGGGATGGGGTGTGTGGTGTGTGCGAGGTGGGGTGTCTGTGGTGTGCGAGGTGGGGTGTGTGTGGTGTGCGAGGTGGGGTGTGTGTGGTGTGCGAGGTGGGGTGTGTGTGGTGTGCGAGGTACCAGCATCACCCAAGGATCGGTCATCATGGGTTCCAAGCTCTTTCAGGGAGGGTAATAGCTGGAGATCACGAGTCTAACTGGCGTGGGCAAGACCGTGGTTGAATACAAACACAACCCAAACACACACACACACACACACACACACACACACACACACACACAGACACAGACACAGACACACAGACACACACACACACACACACACAGGATGGTCAAAATATAAATTTAGATATCTACAATTACTCGCATCAATAGCTTTAAAAAGGTGAAAATTGTCAAGTCTTTACAATCTATTTAATACAAAGCCTTTCATTAATAAGGCACATGCAGGAGTCAGCCGGGAACTTAGCATAATCCTTTTTTATTATTAATTAAGGGTAATTGAGTAATGTAATTAGTGTGGATTAATGAGTTAACGGAGAATTAAAGGTATCACATTATTTTAAACCTTTTTCCCAAGCCAATAATACCTTGTCGTTGAGGCTGAAAGAACGCTGCCTGTCCCTAATTTATATTCAGGCCACAGTTACGAATTTTCCATGCAAGGGTTTGATAACACTTTGTTTTTTCCCTTGTGTATGTCAACTAATGTTTATTTTATGTGTATGTGTGTTTGTGTGTCTTGTGTTGCGTTGTATTTACCTGTATTTTAAGTATTATTCATTCTTTTCAGGTGAGTTTGTGCGGAAGTCTCGGAGGGTTGATGGTGGTGGTGGTGGCGGCGATAGTGGTGGTAAGTGGTGGCGGCGATGGTGGGGGAAAGGGGGGGTTTGGCGGCAAATGGTGGTGGTAAAGTGGTGGGGGCGTTTGGTGGTGGAAGGGGTTTGGGTAGGGGTAAGTGACGGGTGGGGGTTAAGGGGTGGTGGGGTGGTGGGGCGGAAAGGGGCGGGGGGGTGGTTCGGTGGAAATTTGGTAAAAGTGGGGGTTTTGTTATTATTTGAGGCGGGGGCCAAAGGGAATATCAAGATTTCAGTAGTATTTGCGTTTTGATAATTGTTTTACTACTTCTTTTATTACGGCTGCTGCTATTATTGCTGCTGCTGCTTATACCAGGGACTACAAAAAATTTACTACTATACTTCTTTCCCAAATTTTAAAATTTTTACTACTAAACACTACTACTACTACTATACTACTACTACTACTACTATAACAAACTATAGGGGACAAATTTTTACTACGCTTTTACTACTACTACTACTACTATCCCTACTTCTACCCCCCAATTTTTACTATTTTTTACTACTTACTACTACTACAAATTTTACTATACTACTACTACTATCTATTTACTACATATATTATAATCCATATCTTTGC
>JACEEZ010019117.1:0-35000 GCA_016584305.1 Chionoecetes opilio | reverse complement strand
GCGCGACAGAAGTAAGTGATTGGATTGACCACCAGTCATGTGAAGCATCAGTGTGGACTGCATTGTGATGTTGGGTGATCCACCCTCACTTGTAACAATTGTTCTCAAAACTTTACTTGATATTATGTTGTGGGTTTGGGTATTGAGTCACAAATGCAAGGGGAGATTTAGAATTGGACAGTTTTGCATTACGTCTATTACTTCCCCCAACAAAGTTTTTTTATAGTCGTTTGATCTTAATATTCAATCAACAGATATATTCTGTAATTTTCCAGAATGTAACACAAACTAGTGAAGTAGTAACTCGTATAAATGAAATGGTTTCAGAACTTGTGATTTTAATTATTTGTGTGTTGTCCACAATGCATGAGATCAGTAGTATTCCTACACTTGTATCACACATATTATGACTGGAAATGCTTGAACACTGAGGTAGAAAAGAAAGTTTTTGCATTGATATTAAAGACAGAAGATATTAAAAGTAGCTTAAAACATTTAGATTTCATTACTGCACACCAATGATGGGGTTAACACCAATGACTGGGTTAACACCAATGACTGGGTTAACACCAATGACTGGGTTAACACCAATGACTGGGTTAACATCAATGACTGGGTTAACACCAATGACTGGGTTAACACCAATGACTGGGTTAACACCAATGACTGGGTTAACACCAATGACTGGTTACACCAATGACTGGGTTAACATCAATGACTGGGTTAACACCAATGACTGGGTTAACACCAATGACTGGGTTAACACCAATGACTGGGTTAACACCAATGACTGGGTTAACACCAATGACTGGGTTAACACCAATGACTGGGTTAACACCAATGACTGGGTTAACACCAATGACTGGGTTAACACCAATGACTGGGTTTAACACCAATGACTGGTTAACATCAATGACTGGGTTAACACCAATGACTGGGTTAACACAATGACTGGGTTAACACCAATGACTGGGTTAACACCAATGACTGGGTTAACATCAATGACTGGGTTAACACCAATGACTGGGTTAACACCAATGACTGGGTTAACACCAATGACTGGGTTAACACCAATGACTGGGTTAACATCAATGACTGGGTTAACACCAATGACTGGGTTAACACCAATGACTGGGTTAACACCAATGACTGGGTTAACACCAATGACTGGGTTAACACCAATGACTGGGTTAACACCAATGACTGGGTTAACATCAATGACTGGGTTAACACCAATGACTGGGTTAACACCAATGACTGGGTTAACACCAAGGACTGGGTTAACACCAAGGACTGGGTTAACACCAAGGACTGGGTTAACACCAAGGACTGGGTTAACACCAAGGACTGGGTTAACACCAAGGACTGGGTTAACACCAATGACTGGGTTAACATCAATGACTGGGTTAACACCAATGACTGGGTTAACACCAATGACTGGGTTAACATCAATGACTGGGTTAACACCAATGACTGGGTTAACATCAATGACTGGGTTAACACCAATGACTGGGTTAACACCAATGACTGGGTTAACACAATGACTGGGTTAACACCAATGACTGGGTTAACACCAATGACTGGGTTAACATCAATGACTGGGTTAACACCAATGACTGGGTTAACATCAATGACTGGGTTAACACCAAGGGACTGGGTTAACACCAATGACTGGGTTAACACCAATGACTGGGTTAACACCAATGACTGGGTTAACATCAATGACTGGGTTAACATCAATGACTGGGTTAACACCAATGACTGGGTTAACATCAATGACTGGGTTAACACCAATGACTGGGTTAACACCAATGACTGGGTTAACACCAATGATGGGTTAACACCAATGACTGGGTTAACACCAATGATTGGGTTAACACCAATGACTGGGTTAACACCAATGACTGGGTTAACACCAATGACTGGGTTAACACCAATGACTGGGTTAACACCAATGATGGGGTTAACACCAATGACTGGGTTAACACCAATGACTGGGTTAACACCAATGACTGGGTTAACACCAATGACTGGGTTAACACCAATGACTGGGTTAACATCAATGACTGGGTTAACACCAATGACTGGGTTAACACCAATGACTGGGTTAACATCAATGACTGGGTTAACACCAATGACTGGGTTAACATCAATGACTGGGTTAACACCCAATGACTGGGTTAACACCAATGACTGGGTTAACATCAATGACTGGGTTAACACCAATGACTGGGTTAACACCAATGACTGGGTTAACATCAATGACTGGGTTAACACCAATGACTGGGTTAACACAATGACTGGGTTAACACCAAGGGACTGGGTTAACACCAATGACTGGGTTAACACCAATGACTGGGTTAACACCAATGACTGGGTTAACACCAATGACTGGGTTAACATCAATGACTGGGTTAACACAATGACTGGGTTAACACCAATGACTGGGTTAACACCAATGACTGGGTTAACACCAATGACTGGGTTAACACCAATGACTGGGTTAACATCAATGACTGGGTTAACACCAATGACTGGGTTAACACCAATGACTGGGTTAACACCAATGACTGGGTTAACACCAATGACTGGGTTAACATCAATGACTGGGTTAACACCAATGACTGGGTTAACACCAATGACTGGGTTAACACCAATGACTGGGTTAACATCAATGACTGGGTTAACACCAATGACTGGGTTAACATCAATGACTGAGTTAACACCAATGACTGGGTTAACATCAATGACTGGGTTAACACCAATGACTGGGTTAACATCAATGACTGGGTTAACACCAATGACTGGGTTAACACCAATGACTGGGTTAACATCAATGACTGGGTTAACACCAATGACTGGGTTAACACCAATGACTGGGTTAACATCAATGACTGGGTTAACATCAATGACTGGGTTAACATCAATGACTGGGTTAACACCAATGACTGGGTTAACACCAATGACTGGGTTAACACCAATGACTGGGTTAACACCAATGACTGGGTTAACACCAATGACTGGGTTAACATCAATGACTGGGTTAACACCAATGACTGGGTTAACACCAATGACGGGTTAACACAATGACTGGGTTAACACCAATGACTGGGTTAACATCAATGACTGGGTTAACACCAATGACTGGGTTAACACCTATACTGGGTTAACACCAATGACTGTTAACACCAATGACTGGGTTAACATCAATGACTGGGTTAACACAATGACTGGGTTAACACCAATGACTGGGTTAACACCAATGACTGGGTTAACACAATGACTGGGTTAACACCAATGACTGGGTTAACACCAATGACTGGGTTAACACAATGACTGGGTTAACACAATGACTGGGTTAACACCAATGACTGGGTTAACATCAATGACTGGGTTAACACCAATGACTGGGTTAACACCAATGACTGGGTTAACACCAATGACTGGGTTAACATCAATGACTGGGTTAACACCAATGACTGGGTTAACACCAATGACTGGGTTAACACCAATGACTGGGTTAACACCAATGACTGGGTTAACACCAATGACTGGGTTAACACCAATGACTGGGTTAACCACAATGACTGGGTTAACACCAATGACTGGGTTAACACCAATGACTGGGTTAACACAATGACTGGGTTAACACTCTTACTGGGTTAACACCAATGACTGGGTTAACACCAATGACTGGGTTAACACCAATGGGTACTTTGGGTTAACACCAATGACTGGGTTAACACCAATGACTGGGTTAACACCAATGACTGGGTTAACACCAATGACTGGGTTAACACCAATGACTGGGTTAACACCAATGACTGGGTTAACACCAATGACTGGGTTAACACCAATGACTGGGTTAACACCATGACTGGGTTAACACCAATGACTGGGTTAACACCAATGACTGGGTTAACACCTATTACTGGGTTAACACCAATGACTGGGTTAACACCAATGACTGGGTTAACACCAATGACTGGGTTAACACCAATGACTGGGTTAACACCAATGACTGGGTTAACACCAATGACTGGGTTAACACCAATGACTGGGTTAACACCAATGACTGGGTTAACATCAATGACTGGGTTAACACCAAGGACTGGGTTAACACCAATGACTGGGTTAACACCAATGACTGGGTTAACACCTATTACTGGGTTAACACCAATGACTGGGTTAACACCTATTACTGGGTTAACACCAATGACTGGGTTAACACCTATTACTGGGTTAACACCAATGACTGGGTTAACACCTATTACTGGGTTAACACCAATGACTGGGTTAACACCAATGACTGGGTTAACACCTATTACTGGGTTAACACCAATGACTGGGTTAACACCTATTACTGGGTTAACACCTATTACTGGGTTAACACCAATGACTGGGTTAACACCTATTACTGGGTTAACACCAATGACTGGGTTAACACCAATGACTGGGTTAACACCAATGACTGGGTTAACACCAATGACTGGGTTAACACCTATTACTGGGTTAACACCAATGACTGGGTTAACACCTATTACTGGGTTAACACCAATGACTGGGTTAACACCAATGACTGGGTTAACACCTATTACTGGGTTAAGCATCTCATACTGTGCCTCATTGACAGCTGGTGGACGGTTTGAGGTGGATGAGAAGTCTGGCGTTGTGCGGACCCGAGGCTCAGAGATGTTTCAGCTGGACATGGAGTACGTCCTGTATGTCAAGGCAGAGGACCAGAATGGCAGAATTGATGACAAGCATTTCCAGTCCACACCTGAGGAGCGGCTGTCCATCGTGGGGGGGAAGCGGCCACCACAGTTCTACCTCCCCAAGTATGAAAAGACCATCCCGGAAAATGCTGCCAAGGATTCCGAGTAAGTATTTGCTGTTATATCTTTAAAACCCTTTCACTGCTAAGCGCGTCTGTAGACGTTCTCTTGGAAACTTGCTAAAAGCGTCTATAGGCGTTTTTAATGACTGCTCTTTATGAGAGGTAAAGTGACCGTGTGTTATATATATTTTTTTCTCGTCTGTCTACTTTTGTAATAAGCAACAATTGCAACGATAAGCTTATTTTCTCCTCCGAATGTAGAATTTTAACTTTAGACCAGTCTCGTAATTTTTATAATAAAAAGAAAAGCCCTGAGGTACAATCAAGGCGATGTAGGAAAAGTTCTTATGGCTAAGTAAACAGGGGAGAACAAGAAGTCACGAATTCAAACTGGAAAAAGGTAGATTTAATAAAGAAATAGGGAGAAACTGGTTCACAAATAGGGTGATAAATGATTGAAATGGACTCAGTCATCAGTTAGTTAGTTAGTTAGTTAGTCAATAGGGAGTTTTAATTAAAAGGAGGCTAGACAATTTCATGGATGGGATGAAAGGTGGATGTAGGTAGTAACAGGAACTACCTCGTGTAGATCTCACGGACTCTTGTAGTTTCCTTATTTTCTTATTTTCTTATGTTCTTATGTTCTTATGTTCTTATGTTCTTATGAGGTGAGAATGCCCTTCTTATGTAACTTGCTTTCCAGCATCATCTCTGTGAAGGCCAAATCTTTCGCTGATCGGGAAATCCGCTACACTCTGAAGGCCAAAGGTCAGGGTGCCGGCACCTTCAACATTGGCCCCAACTCTGGCATTGTCAAGCTGGCCAAGGAGCTGGACTTTGAGGACGTGCGGCAGCCTCACATCTACCAACTTGTCGTCACAGCGACGGAGGATTCTGGCGGCTTCTCCACTTCTGTCGATGTGAGTATTACTGTGTATAGTTTTCTTCCAATAGCTACAACATTGGTAAGTTAATAAATAGGAATCTCATTATAAATTATCCTAGTGGATTGGAAAAACATTCATTGAGTCTACTACTATGCTCACAGGGACTTCGCAGCCTTCAATACTTGATTTGTGATGATGTGTATGAAATATAATCCTGTTAAAATACATTATATATAGATATATCAGCTGATAAGGATGTTGGATGAATACTAACTTGTTTGAACAAATTAAGCTCATTGTAACAGATGGGCCACCAATGGTTTAACAGTAAATCCAAAGCTATATCTTGCTGTATTCGTACAGTAAATCATAATGCAGTGTCTGCTGTAATACATAAAGGCAAAACACTTTATACAAACTGCTTAGTTAGTCAAGGAGACGATGTGATACAGGGTCAGCAATAATAAGCCACTCAGCATGTACTCAACTTGCAGGAGAGTCCTTTGAGTCGTAGAAGTTTTATAATAGCAAAGCTTATGATCAGCACAAGAGATGGAGCTTGCACAAGCCCAGTTTCAGTGGTTAGAAATGGCTAGAAGTTTAGGGAACTTGCCTTCATTGATATTACGTGAACTTTGAACTAATAGACACATGTATGTATAATTTGTAAGGAGTGTAATGCTTTATGATGAAACCAGGCCAGTAAAGTAGGACGAAGTGTAGGCTACAGGCTGCCTGTGTGCTGTATTTCTTCCATGATAGGTAGGACGAAGTGTAGGCTACAGGCTGCCTGTGTGCTGTATTTCTTCCATGATAGGTAGGACGAAGTGTAGGCTACAGGCTGCCTGTGTGCTGTATTTCTTCCATGATAGGCCTTGTGGGACCATGAAAGCAAGTGCGTCGCTAAGAAATAAAATTAGATTCAATTTCTTTAGTTATGTATTTGGAGAAGGCAGATTGAGGTTATCACTTGTGAAAAGGATGCAGAAGGCTATTGAGGTGATGGTGGAGATGTAAGGTTCTCCCCAAAAAGACAGGTTGAGGTCATAGATAGATAGCCTCCAGGTTAGGACAGAGAGGCAGCCAAAGATTGTGTTGCATAGAGAAACACCTTTACATTAGCAAGTAACCTGCAAGCATGTTTACCCTTTCAAAAACTTTGCGAAACTATTGTGCCTTCACATAGGTGCTTTTAGCAGCATCAAACGGTGACAAATATTTATCTCTTTCTTAATTAGAACATTTGGCCTTATAATAAAACCCAAATACATACATGTATATATTTTATATAAATACATATACAAATATGCGTTTTGTATGAATATAAAGCAAAATGAAATACAGTGCAATCAAGGCAGTTCAAAGAAACAAAGCTCTAATGAATGGATCCTTTTTTCCCATTTTAACTTTATTTTTCTTCCACAGCTTACCATAAAGGTGACGGATGTGAACGACAACCCTCCCAAATTCGACCTGCCAGACTACCAGGCCCACAACATTGATGAGGACATCCCTATAGGCTCATCAATACTCAGGGTAAGAACTCATTGATGTGAAATTAATGAATCGATGAGAAAATTCAATGTAGAAATTAATTTTTTAGAATTATTGCTTATATTATGGTTTTAACTGTTGTGAAATTTATTTTTGCTGAATAGTGCATATATATTTATCAAGGTTGTTTGGTCATGGATGCAGGGAGACATTATGCTCAAAATGAGACTTCCCTGTTGTGTTGATAAAATACCATGATAGTCAGGAGTTTGCTGGTGTAATGGTGATGGCAATATGAAACTCATCCTGCTCTCACTTTGGTCTTACAGGTGAAAGCTCGGGACGATGACTCGGGGACCAATGCAGAGATCACATACTCGGTAACAGACGACCACTTCCGTGTTGACAACAAAGGCATCATCTACAACCGCAAGACTCTTGATGCTGATGACAACAATGCTTACTATGAGTTTACTGTTACATCTACTGACAGAGGTATGATTAAGACATGATTCTGATGGACTGTCATATTCTTTTGATTAAGTGTTTCATTGTCAACTGGAATTCTAAAGTAGGGTTGATGTCATGTGTTTGCAATTTAGTTTGGGTATTTAACTTTTCTTTCCATTACAGGTGAACCGGCTAAGGAGGGAACAGCCACTATTCGCATCTACACCAAGAATAAGAACGATGAAGAACCAAATTTCTCACAGCAAGTGTACACTCCAAACGTTGATGAGAATGCCGGGCCCAACACCCTGGTCACTACCGTCGTGGCTTCGGACAAGGACGGCGACAACGTGGAGTTTGGCTTTGTTGGCGGGGCTCGGAAATCGGGCCAGTTTGTTATCGAAAAAATGACCGGCGTGATCCGACTACACACCGGGGCAATCTCCCTCGATCGAGACAAGTACGAGCTCAACGTCACGGCCGTTGACGACGGCAACTGCTGTCCGGGCGGTTCAAACTCCCGTCACACCTCCACTGCCGTCGTTGTTGTTTTCATCACGGATGTTAATGACAACAAGCCAATTTTCAAGGATTGTCCAACATACCATGCCAAGGTGGAGGAGTCTGCCCCCAATGGCTCGCCGGTCATCACCGTCCACGCCACAGACGAGGACAAGGGTGTCAATGGACAGGTGAGTAGTCAGTCTATGAAAATATGATTTCCTATACTAAGGTACACAGAATATATACGGAGGTACACAGAATAAAACTACAGTAAAACCTCTCATATTCGGACTAATTGGGCCAAGGAGTGGTCCGAGTAATGCAAGGATCCGAATATATGGGGGGATATGTAAAAAAAAAAAAAAAAAAAAAAATATAAAATAATTCTAGGTGTATAATTGAATATAATAAAATAATTAAGCTAGAAAATTTCTACCCCTAAAAAAAAAAAAAAAAAAAATATCTAGGTGTATGTATATATATAGCTAGGAAATTTCGACCCCTTAAAAAAAAAAAAAAAAAAAAAATATCTAGGTGTATATATATAGCTAGGAAATTTCGACCCCTAAAAAAAAAAAAAAAAAAAAAAAAAAAAAAAAAAAATTAGGTGTATATATAGCTAGGAAATTTCGACCCCTAAAAAAAAAAAAAAAAAAAAAAAAAAAAAAAAAAAATCTAGGTGTAGTACATATAGCTAGGAAATTTCGACCTAAAAAAAAAAAAAAAAAAAAAAATATATAATATATATATATATATATATATAATAAAAAAAAAAAAGGAGGAAGTCCGAATAATGTCAAAGTCCGAATAATGAGGGTCCGAATACTGGAGGTTTTACTGTAGTTTTGATATGAGAGGAGGGGATAAAGGTTTGCAAAATTACAGTTTCCCAAGTAGAAAAATAGCAATAGCAATAAATTAGTGGAATGCACTGCCAGAGAAAGTTGTTTGTGCTTGCACTTTACAAAAATTTAGCCATTAACTGATGGGTAATGTTTGGATGTGTGTATAGGAGTCTCTTCTTAAATCAAATAGAAGCACATAGGAATTATTTTTGAGCATGAGCTGCAAACACTTACAAAGCTACTCCCTATTGTTACTCCCTTCCCCAGTTAGCTGACAGCCAGTAACATAGAGGGAGTATTTTCGACCGCATTCCGATGCGTGGGTAAACTAAGGCTAGATGTATCTATCCATACAATCACCACAAACAAAGTGATACATTCTGTTATGATATATTAAGTCTTGCTTCATGTTATGAGATTGTTAGAGTGAGTGGCTGGTGCAGCAGTAGCCTAGGGGGAACAGATTGTTAGAGTGAGTGGCTGGTGCAGCAGTAGCATAGGGGGAACAGATTGTTAGAGTGAGTGGCTGGTGCAGCAGTAGCATAGGGGGAACAGATGGGTAGAGTGAGTGGCTGGTGCAGCAGTAGCATAGGGGGAACAGATTGTTAGAGTGAGTGGCTGGTGCAGCAGTAGCATAGGGGGAACAGATTGTTAGAGTGAGTGGTTGGTGCAGCAGTAGCATAGGGGGAACAGATGGGTAGAGTGAGTGGCTGGTGCAGCAGTAGCATAGGGGGAACAGATTGGTAGAGTGAGTGGCTGGTGCAGCAGTAGCATAGGGGGAACAGATTGTTAGAGTGAGTGGCTGGTGCAGCAGAGCAGCATAGGGGGAACAGATTGTTAGAGTGAGTGGCTGGTGCAGCAGTAGCATAGGGGGAACAGATGGGTAGAGTGAGTGGCTGGTGCAGCAGTAGCATAGGGGGAACAGATTGGTAGAGTGAGTGGCTGGTGCAGCAGCAGCCTAGGGGGAACAGATTGGTAGAGTGAGTGGCTGGTGCAGCAGTAGCATAGGGGGAACAGATTGTTAGAGTGAGTGGCTGGTGCAGCAGTAGCATAGGGGGAACAGATTGTAGAGTGAGTGGCTGGTGCAGCAGTAGCATAGGGGGAACAGATTGTTAGAGTGAGTGGCTGGTGCAGCAGTAGCATAGGGGGAACAGATTGTTAGAGTGAGTGGCTGGTGCAGCAGTAGCATAGGGGGAACAGATTGTTAGAGTGAGTGGCTGGTGCAGCAGTAGCATAGGGGGAACAGATTGTTAGAGTGAGTGGCTGGTGCAGCAGTAGCATAGGGGGAACAGATGGGTAGAGTGAGTGGCTGGTGCAGCAGTAGCATAGGGGGAACAGATGGGTAGAGTGAGTGGATGGTGCAGCAGTAGCATAGGGGGAACAGATTGTTAGAGTGAGTGGATGGTGCAGCAGTAGCCTAGGGGGAACAGATTGGTAGAGTGAGTGGCTGGTGCAGCAGTAGCCTAGAGGGAACAGATTGGTAGAGTGAGTGGCTGGTGCAGCAGTAGCATAGGGGAACAGATTGGTAGAGTGAGTGGCTGGTGCAGCAGTAGCATAGGGGGAACAGATGGTAGAGTGAGTGGCTGGTGCAGCAGTAGCATAGGGGGAACAGATTGGTAGAGTGAGTGGCTGGTGCAGCAGTAGCCTAGAGGGAACAGATTGGTAGAGTGAGTGGTGGTGCAGCAGTAGCATAGGGGGAACAGATTGTTAGAGTGAGTGGCTGGTGCAGCAGTAGCATAGGGGGAACAGATGGTAGAGTGAGTGGCTGGTGCAGCAGTAGCATAGGGGGAACAGATGGTAGAGTGAGTGGCTGGTGCAGCAGTAGCATAGGGGGAACAGATTGGTAGAGTGAGTGGCTGGTGCAGCAGTAGCATAGGGGGAACAGATGGTAGAGTGAGTGGATGGTGCAGCAGTAGCATAGGGGGAACAGATGGGTAGAGTGAGTGGCTGGTGCAGCAGTAGCATAGGGGGAACAGATGGGTAGAGTGAGTGGATGGTGCAGCAGTAGCATAGGGGGAACAGATGGTTAGAGTGAGTGGCTGGTGCAGCAGTAGCATAGGGGGAACAGATTGGTAGAGTGAGTGGCTGGTGCAGCAGTAGCATAGGGGGAACAGATTGGTAGAGTGAGTGGCTGGTGCAGCAGTAGCATAGGGGGAACAGATGGGTAGAGTGAGTGGCTGGTGCAGCAGTAGCATAGGGGGAACAGATTGGTAGAGTGAGTGGCTGGTGCAGCAGTAGCATAGGGGGAACAGATGGGTAGAGTGAGTGGATGGTGCAGCAGTAGCATAGGGGGAACAGATGGTAGAGTGAGTGGATGGTGCAGCAGTAGCATAGGGGGAACAGATTGTTAGAGTGAGTGGATGGTGCAGCAGTAGCTAGGGGGAACAGATTGTTAGAGTGAGTGGTGGTGCAGCAGTAGCCTAGGGGAACAGATTGGTAGAGTGAGTGGCTGGTGCAGCAGTAGCCTAGAGGGAACAGATTGGTAGAGTGAGTGGCTGGTGCAGCAGTAGCCTAGGGGGAACAGATTGGTAGAGTGAGTGGCTGGTGCAGCAGTAGCCTAGGGGGAACAGATGGTAGAGTGAGTGGCTGGTGCAGCAGTAGCATAGGGGGAACAGATGGTAGAGTGAGTGGCTGGTGCAGCAGTAGCATAGGGGGAACAGATTGTAGAGTGAGTGGATGGTGCAGCAGTAGCATAGGGGGAACAGATTGGTAGAGTGAGTGGCTGGTGCAGCAGTAGCATAGGGGGAACAGATTGGTAGAGTGAGTGGCTGGTGCAGCAGTAGCATAGGGGGAACAGGATTGGTTAGAGTGTGGGAGTGGTGGTGGCAGCAGTAGCATAGGGGGAACAGATAGGTAGAGTGAGTGGCTGGTGCAGCAGTAGCATAGGGGGAACAGATTGGTAGAGTGAGTGGATGGTGCAGCAGTAGCATAGGGGGAACAGATAGGTAGAGTGAGTGGCTGGTGCAGCAGTAGCATAGGGGGAACAGATTGGTAGAGTGAGTGGATGGTGCAGCAGTAGCATAGGGGGAACAGATTGGTAGAGTGAGTGGATGGTGCAGCAGTAGCATAGGGGGAACAGATTGTTAGAGTGAGTGGCTGGTGCAGCAGTAGCATAGGGGGAACAGATTGGTAGAGTGAGTGGATGGTGCAGCAGTAGCATAGGAGGAACAGAGCTGTGCATAGGTCAGCCATAGTCAGTCAGTCAAATGAACTCATACTGGCATGGGGGGACACGGAGAAGGATTCAATATAGTATTCTTTTTCCCCTGCTTCCTGCTAAACTCTAGCACCCACTATTCCAGCAATAACACCATCATAAAGTAGAAGGAGGAGTGCTTCTTATGGTTGTTATTTTATAGCGCTGTGTTTGATATGTAAAGATATATGACAGCGGGAAGAAGAGCAATTTTTTTCTAAAAACGCTGTCCTGAGATTGATTCTCTCCAACACATCTATTGACTAGAGGCTAAAGAAAAGTATGACAATTTGGAATCAAAATACAGGACATGCTCTACTTAATTATCTATACATGCAAATTTGTAAATACACACACCAGCAAGGCTCGGGTGTACATTTGCGGTTTGGCAATCTCATTGTGAGAAATGGTAAACAAACTGAAACAGATGCGGAGTGATGATGATACATGATTTAAGAAATATGAATGACAAAGTACAAATGAATATTTAGGTTTTCTGTGTTGCGGGAAAGAGAAATAGTAACGTTACAAATTGATGAGGAGAGATATTATCTCTCGCCTTCTGGTGAGGAATAATGAAAGGCGTGGACATTGATATGAATTGAGGGAGGCTTTTGGGATCAAAACCAATTATGGTGCAGTGTTTGGAGTGGTATGGGTAGGTGTTTGGTACACTTAATCAATGAGTAATAATTTTCCTTGCTGCATAAGTTTCTGTAAAGCATTGCATCTGTGGAAGAGTGGGAAGGATTATAGTTGATTTTGCAGGATTTAGCCCTTGAACATTTTACACAGTTGTTATTCCGCTCAATTAGGAACATTTAGAAAAATTGATCTTTTATAATATTTGCTTTATCTCTTCAGGTACGCTATAGCATTGTCCAGCAACCACACCAGAAAGGCGCTAAGTTTACCGTCGACCCCGAGACTGGAGCTGTGACGACC
Source organism: Chionoecetes opilio (assembly GCA_016584305.1). Taxonomy (NCBI): domain Eukaryota; kingdom Metazoa; phylum Arthropoda; class Malacostraca; order Decapoda; family Majidae; genus Chionoecetes; species Chionoecetes opilio. The sequence continues at coordinate 21,842 of JACEEZ010019117.1, read as the reverse complement.
AACAAGGTGTTTGACCGTGAGGGCGAAGATGGAAAGTTTGTCTCGGTTACAATTAAAGCAACGGATAATGGAGACCCATCGCTTGAAGGTGTTTGTTCCTTCACGGTGGAGATAACGGACATCAATGACAACCCTCCACTGTTTGATCGACAAGTAAGAGGACCTACCTGTTGAATTGGAGAATGCTTTGGTTAAGGTTTCTTCCCGACAACCTATATGTATGCATTTTATTTGTCTGGCTGTTGATAAATGTAATCAGGCTTGTGGAGTCAGAGTGAAAGTCTGAGGCATGGAGTCTGGTGCTTTTGGATGGAGTGGGAGTTAGCAGACAATGATGTAGGACGTCATAAAAGCTAGCATCTCCCTTTGTATGTGAATAATATTGCAATACAGGCAACCCACAGTATGTATTGTCACATGGTTCACTATGATTTACCTATGCTAAAGCTTTTATGCAGCAGATATGTGACCTGTTCATGTCTCAACTTGCACCTTTATTCACAAATATTGAATGTTGACAGATAGCAGTCACTATCATGGAAGGATTCACTTGATTCTTGTGTGTGCAGTTATAGATAAAGATACATTTCGTGTAAGATTAGATACTTTATGTTGATAGAAGTGTGGTTTTGCTTTCCAAATATGCAGATCGTGTTTGAAGCCAACCTCAGGAAACCAAAGTGTTTGTGTTTTCAGGGGCACATCATTTTAGAAAACTGGGCAGGAAAGCTTAGCCCACTGAATCATAGTGCACATTTTCAATAGAAAAATCTTTTTGGGTTGTAGTAAGAATAGGAGCCAGATGTTTGAACCTTTCTTGCATTAGAGTTGAGGGGTCCATTTGTTTCCTTCCTGAGTGCAGCACTCATCACTCAGCACTGTTGTGTGTAAGGGGTTGTTGTGTGTAAGGGGGTTGTTGTGTGTAAGGGGTTGTGTGTAAGGGGTTGTTGTGTGTAAGGGGTTGTTGTGTGTAAGGGGGTTGTTGTGTGTAAGGGGGTTGTTGTGTGTAAGGGGGTTGTTGTGTGTAAGGGGTTGTTGTGTGTAAGGGGTTGTTGTGTGTAAGGGGTTGTTGTGTGTAAGGGGTTGTGTGTAAGGGGGGGTTGTGTGTAAAGGGGTTGTTGTGTGTTAGGGTGTTGTGTGTGTTAAAGGGGTTGTTGTGTGTAAGGGGTTGTTGTGTGTAAAGGGGTTGTTGTGTGTAAAGGGGTTGTTGTGTGTTAGGGGTTGTTGTGTGTAAGGGGTTGTTGTGTGTAAGGGGTTGTTGTGTGTAAGGGGTTGTTGTGTGTAAGGGGTTGTTGTGTGTAAGGGGTTGTTGTGTGTAAGGGGTTGTTGTGTGTAAGGTGGTTGTTAAGGGGTTGTTGTGTGTAAGGGGTTGTTGTGTGTAAGGGGTTGTTGTAGGTTGTGTGTAAGGGGGTTGTTGTGTGTAAGGGGTTGTTGTGTGTAAGGGGTTGTTGTGTGTAAGGGGTGTTGTGTGTAGGGTTGTGTGTAAGGGGTTGTTGTGTGTAAGGGGGTTGTTGTGTGTAAGGGGTTGTTGTGTGTAAGGGGGTTGTTGTGTGTAAGGGGGTTGTTGTGTGTAAGGGTGGTGTTGTTGTGTGTAAGGGGGTTGTGTGTAAGGGGGTTGTTGTGTGTAAGGGGTTGTTGTGTGGTAAGGGGTTGTGTGTAAGGGGTTGTTGTGTGTAAGGGGGTTGTTGTGTGTAAGGGGTTGTTGTGTGTAAGGGGTTGTTGTGTGTAAAGGGGTTGTTGTGTGTAAGGGGTTGTTGTGTGTAAGGGGTTGTTGTGTGTAAGGGGGTTGTTGTGTGTAAGGGGGTTGTTGTGTGTAAGGGGGTTGTTGTGTGTAAGGGGGTTGTTTTGTGTGGAAGGGGTTGTTGTATGTAAGGGGTCGTTGTGTGTAAGGGGTTGAGTTACCTGGAGATGCTAGTCTTGTAATCTTCATTCTTTCTGCCTCCACAGAAATATATTGAGAATGTAAAGCAAGACACTAATGTGGGTACAAACATTCTTCGTGTGTCGGCCTCGGATGAAGATGCCGATAACAACGGCGCCATTGTTTACAACCTGACGGCAGCTTCAAACCCAGGCGACCTCGAGTACTTTGAGGTTCAATCAGAGTCTGGGTGGATCATACTGAAGAAGCCACTCGATGTAAGTACAGACTGCTGGAAGCTTGTCTTGTGAGGAGGACTTGGTGTGTATGAGAGAGAGAGAGAGAGAGAGAGAGAGAGAGAGAGAGAGAGAGAGAGAGAGAGAGAGAGAGAGAGAGAGAGAGAGAGAGAGAGAGAGAGAGAGAGAGAGAGAGAGAGAGAGCCTGGCTGATACCCTCTGGATATAATTAGTAAACTTATAGACAACTAGTAAATGGGCAGACTAAAGATAGTTATCGGCACCTCACCGGGAACTTTTGGCTGCAAAATTAATATAAAATAAAAAGAGAGAGAGAGAGAGAGAGAGAGAGAGAGAGAGAGAGAGAGAGAGAGAGAGAGAGAGAGAGAGAGAGAGAGAGAGAGAGAGAGAGAGAGAGAGAGAGAGAGAGAAGGAATACGGTTGAATGGATTATTTCTTTTTCAGTTCTAACAATCTTAACTATTGGAACTTACCCTCTGAATATCCGTAATAATTAGATTAGTACCACCTAAACAGTCCTTAAATGAAACGTGAGTTGTATGGGGGAAGTCTGTGTCATTATTCATGCTGTAACTGAAATGCCATCATTATTATGTTGTAATATCTAAATGTTTGTGTAACTAACATGCTCTTGTCATCATAACGAAAGGCATCTTTTTACTATTGTGTTCAATCAACTCTGCTTGAAAGTTTAATGATTTATCAAAATCTGTCAAGGCTAAACTATTTAATTGCTCACAGTGATACATAAATTAACATGAGAAATATGAATGATGGAAGCTACAGTGTGCATAGGTATTTGATCAGCTAAAGTTAATGCTAATACTACTTTAAAGTAATCGTCCAGACCATTTCATCATTCCTGATTTAATGCCTTCATATCATAGCCATTAGCGAGTATATCAACAATATGTTGTCACTTTTTGCATCCAGTCAGCCGTTTTTAAATAATCCGCAATCAAAATCTGCAAATTCCCCGAGCTCTCAAAACGCTCCTCAACGCTTGCAGGCGACGCAGGACGGCTCGGTGACGTCACAAGTGGAAGGCTCCTCTTCCCGCGCTGATCAGAAGCATGTAAACACAAGAGATAAATATTGTACTTGATGATTTTTGGGGGTTTCTGATAGATTTGTTTTGCGATATGCCACATGCATGCATCCTTTATGGGTGCAACAAGACAGCTGTGCCTTTTCAAAAAAGTTTGCACACGTTTCCGACTGATACGACAACGTTAAATGTGTGGAAGAGATTTGTGCGGCGGACTCGGGCAGATTGGAACGGGAAGTTGAAATTTGCAAGGATTTGTAGTGATACACTCACCACACACACACACACACACACACCACACACACACAAACACACACACTCACACTCACCACACACACACACACACACACACACACACGCACACACGCACACACACGCACACACGCGCACACACTCACACTCACTCACTCACTCACTCACTCACTCACTCACTCACTCACTCACTCACTCACTCACTCACTCACCGGATGCTCTTGTGTTTTCCTGACCTTTACGACGCCTCCTCCACACAAACATGCAGTGTCACCACCATCACTATCACCACCAAGACTCCCACTTATACTAGTGTACGTTGGCGTGAGGGCTCCAACCGGAGGGGCAGGCATGACGGGAGCGTTGACTGGGTGTGGGTGGGGTGTGGTAGGAGACGGGGTGAATGGGGTGGACTGGGGTGTGGTAGGAAATGTGGTGGACTGGCGTGTGGTAGTAAATGGGGTGGACTGGCATGTAACATACTTGTGTAAGGGGTTGTTGTGTGTAAGGGGTTGTTGTGTGTAAGGGGGTTGTTGTGTGTAAGGGGGTTGTTGTGTGTAAGGGGTTGTTGTGTGTAAGGGGGTTGTTGTGTGTAAGGGGTTGTTGTTGCCGCTAACGTCTGTTCGTCCGCCTCGTATTCTGGTTCAAACATAGGGTTGGGCTCCCATCACAATCTGAGGTTCGTTTTCCTCATAAGTATACGCGAGCAGCGTCATTTATTTCAGTCTCAGATTGAGCATCGTACTCGAGATCTGTAACACCGACAGATTCACTGTCTGACACCGAAGTACAATCGCTCATCATCGCATTTGCCGACAGGGTCACACAGGCAGAAGACTGTTGTTTACATTGGAGGTCCTCCTGTGACGTCATCAGTAATATTCGTAGCCCTGTTGGAGGGAAGGAAAAAAAATTCGCGCGCTTTTTACAAAAGTCGTGTTTTTACGGAAATAAGGCCTGGAAATAAATTATTTTGGGTGGATTAGGTGTTTTTAATGTACATTCAACATAATTAGGCAAAAAAAAAAAGGTCCTGGACGATTACTTAAAGGTACAAAGATTATACACCTGTTTGGTCAGAACAGTGGTGTATAGCAGTACATATTAATGTACCTATGTCACTAGACTGCTAATCTTTGCACCTGAATGGAAGTTAAATGATCAAGTACTTTAGTTGCGAGGAAAACAAATATTCCATTACCAAATCAGTAATTTGGTTCCTGCAGCGGTCAAGATTGATTTGTTGATTTTGAGAGCGAAAACACAGCTCACCAAGAGAACATTATTCATTAATCAAGGATGTCTGTAAGACTTAGAGTTGATGATATAGTCTATATTTATAGAGTGCATGTGTTTTTATTAGATAAATGGAGCTTGTATATTGTTTCCAAGGGATAGGGATGGACTGGGGGAACCATGGAGCTTGGAGGAGCAGGTGTTAGTGTGAAAATGAGAAGAGGGTTGAAAAATGAAAAAGGAGAAAGAAAGGATAAAGTTCTTGTAAGTAGCAAGGAAGAGTTAAAAGAAGTACAGAAAGGGCGTTTTGAAAGTGTAATGAAGGATAAGTTAGTAGGGGAAGCAGTAGGGATCAGTGAGGGTATGGAAGTACATAAGTGGAAGTCTGGTATTTGTACAGAGAGGAATAAATAGGTATTAGGTAGAGAAATAGCTAGATGAAAGTGTGGTCAAGCAGCAGGTAGAGGAAGAATATTTCGAGAGATTTTGAAACGTAGGGGATACAGTGGTAGAAGAGATGTTTTGATATGTGACCTTGCGTGGAGAGAGGAAGGTGCCGGATGACTAGAGGAAGACCCTTATTGTGCCCTTACAGGAAGGTATTGGGGTAAGAATGTGCATAGTAATGGTAGGGGGACAGGCTTGCTGAATGTACCATACAAATGATACAGGAGAGTCTTGACAGAAAGAAATGTTAGTTAGGTAACAAGAAGGGTTCAGGCAGGGAAGCCGTTGTGTTGATTAGAAATTTGTAGTTGAAATGGTATTGAAGAGTACTTACGGAAGGGTAAGAAAATTGTATGCAGCTTTCAGGGACTTGGAGAAAGAATGTGATTGAGTTAATAGGGAAGATCATCAGTACATATTGCAAATTCATGGTGTGGTGAGCATGTAGCGGAAGGAATTAAGACATTTTTAGGGAGGCAAATGCATGCTTGAAGACGGAGAGCTCAATGAGAATAATTTTGATGCAGGGAGAGCTCAATGAGAATAATTTTGATGCAGGGGTGGGAATGGATGAAAATAAATGTACTTGGAAATGGTTTGACTACATTGAGTGGAAGAGTATGTGCATCTACAAATGTGCAAATTTTGGTAATACAAGGGACATGAATAATATGCATCCCTATTTCTGTATCTTTTGATTCAGATCATATCATTAAGATGCGCGGTAGCAACGCATCATATATTTTCAGCGTCACCTAACATAAGGCGTCCAGTATAGCTTCGTGACTGCCATTCACAATCAAATACCTCGAGGTCATTTTCACGGAATCGTTAAATGTGATCAGAATGTAGCTCATCATGTTACTAGCTTTGTAGCCTCACTCTGCACGGAGCATTGCTTGCTGTGCTCAGGATAAGAACAAAATTAAAATGTTCGCTGCTCTTTAATTCTTCGCCTAATTGTTCGTCTAATTCTTAATTATAAATGTTCGCTGCTCTTCTGAATGCCTCTCTATCAAGGATTGGGCGATCCATTATGTGTGTGTGTGTGTGTGTGTGTGTGTGTGTGTGTGTGTTTTGGAAGGGGCAAACCTTTACTTTTACAAATGTATGTGAGATCTGTGTGTGCCTTCTAGATTTGTATTTGAAAGTAATAATCTTCAGTTTCGCTTTTTCATGTTATAGAGCAAATTGCCATAACAAAGTATTTGTGTTATTGAACTGTGGTGAGAAACTATTCTTTGTTAATTTGATGCATGCCTTTTTCACTTTGAATTTGATATTTTAATTGGCAATTGGTATTCATTGCTAACATTTAGAGAAACATTCATTAATTTGTGCAAACAATGCCGCAATCATTACTTGATGGTTTTTCTAATGCTTAATTAGTTTCTTAATTATAAATACAGAAATATTTAAAAAAGGTGCAATTAAATTTTGATACTGAAATCTTCAGTACTAGATGATAACTAAAAATATGTAAATGTATGATGGTACCTATTCATTTTTACTATTAATTGCATTTTTTATCGTTTTAAACCAAGTCATGTCTGCCTGTTGTAAGAAAATGTGTGCCAGTAAGTACCAGAAGAAGAACTTTTTTAACCTTTAGTGAGATGTACTTGCTTGGCAAGTTGCAGTAATTTTTGCCATCATTAACAAGTAATCCCTGTGGTTAAAACTGAGGCCTTGGACTCCTCACCTTTATAAATAATGCCCCCAGTACGTGGCCCATCAATGGCAGACATCAACATTTTGAAATGCCACCATCCAGAACTTTAATTATTTGTTATCTAAAGTAGATTGTTAAATAGGCTTCTGTTAGACAGCCAGTATGTCTTTGAGTGACCCTTCCCGAGTTATCCTGCTGTTTGTCACTTTGTCTTGTCCCCACTGTGCTGCAATCCCTGTGTAATCAAGTTTTGAACCCTTTTTTAATTCTTGAGTTTTGACATGTAATTTCACATGTAAGATTTGATTTTTTTAACTGGTATTCCACTCTAGGTTTTGAATACTTCCCCCCATCTTGATTTTGACCTTGTGACTCGTTTTCCCCCATGTGGCGGATGTGGTGAATGTTGTGTGTGTGATTAGCGTGAGGAGTACGAGGTGGTTGTAACGGCCATGGACCAGGGACAGCCCTCTCTGACCTCCGAGGTTCTGGTCGAACTCAATATCGTGGACCGAGCCAGCCGCCCACCTGTGTGGGATGAGAAGGTTTATGAGCCCATGAAGATCAGAGAGAATATTAGTGTGGGTCAGAACGTCTACTCCATCAAGGCCAGGTTGGTAGTGGGTGGTGGACAGTGCTGGCCGGGCCACTTGCAGGCCACTAACTCTCCTCCCGGGCCGCCCCGCCAGCAGTCCACCACTGCCGTGTAGTCACCACCAGGCTCCCACTAGTACTACCTAGCTAGTGTTGCTGTGCTGTCAGGGGGTGTGTCGGGCTGGGCCGGGGTAACACCCTCTACTAACACCCGCTGCCCCCTGCAGCACCCTCTCTGCTGCTTTTAGTGTATTACTCTTTTTTCCATAGTTTCCAGCGCAGATTAACCTGTGGCCGATTTTTCTTTCCCTAAAATATTTTTGTCTATGCCATTAAGTCTTCCTAAGGTAGTCTAGAGTCTACAAAGACACTAACAGTACTAACCCTAATATTCGCTCTCTCCACAACTGTGCACAGCGAGAATCGTACCGGCTGACCGCCGTAGCTCAGGACCGAGGGTTCCCTCCACTGTCTCGCACGGTGGACGTTCAGATTGATGTAGTGGATCGCGCCAACAACCCTCCTGTATGGACCCAGTCCATCTATGGCCCCATTTACATCAAAGAAAACTTGCCAGTAGGGGCAGGAGTTATCTCAGTGAAGGCCAGGTCTGTTGTGCTGCCCGACCAGACCCTTTGGGCCTGTCTGCCCCGCACGCGATGGTCTCCTCCTGCAGGCACCTCACACTCACTCGTGCTGACACCTTTGCCCTGATGCTGTGTTTTATTGCCGTTAAATAAGGTGAAAGAAAACCTTGTTTGAATTTCTTTTGAGAGGATAACTTTTCAGTGGTGTGTTGGTGAGCCTCGTGGTAAGGGTGTCCTCATGAGGCACTCCCTGAACACTGAGTGTGGTGTGCTGCTTCAGATATCTGGGCTGTTTGGAGATTTGGAGCATTTGGCACGCTGACCCGTTGCTCCCAAGCCCTGCCTCAGCAAACATGCATGCTTTTATTTGCACGACCCAGTTGCCTGACCCTTGAGCATGCATTGCTTCTCCTACTGCTGTCACTCCACCTTGCTCGGACTGTTGGGTCCTCTTTATTTTCTACCTGAACCCACTAACACATTTTTTTACCATGATTGTTTTTGTTTTTATCCATAGCTTAGATTTTAACATAGGAATAGAGTTTTAAAGAGTGTGGTAGCCTAGAATTAGGAGCAGATGATGCTAGCTGGTTTTATGACATGTAGCTAGAAACCAAGCAGAGATACCATGCACACCTGTGATTTTTTTGTATTATGGCACAAGTTGAGTTTTTTGTTGAGTTTATCTGCAATGAGTTTGAGTTTGGCTTGCTGACCTACTAGCAGTTTTTAGTATTAGCACATGTTAACTTTATTTCTAATCAGAAATGCGGTTGAATTTGTTTCCTTTGACCATTTGCCTAATTGAAAAAAAACTAGCTGCCCCAAATAACTCCCCTTTGGATGTCATTATTGATTTTACTCTCCTTGAAGACGGATACTGAACGCATGATTTTGATTTTTTAAGTGATAGTCTGCTATGTGAATGGTATGAGTTAACCTTGCATCTTTGTGTTAGATAGTGTTTCACAGTAAATAACCCCTGATTGATGCAGATAGTTGATTTGTTTTAATTTGTGTTGGAGTTGAAATGAACTTAGGGTAGGAGTGAAATTGCGAGAGAATTTAGATTTTTCCTCAGTTTGATTCCTCTGTTATTGTTCCCCAGACAATAATTATAGCCTAGGTTTGTTAGTGTAGTGAAGTTCACTAGACTTTAGTGTTAGTGCCCTTTAGGTGTAGGGCTTGAGGCTCCAAAATTGAAGCAGACTCTCACTCTGAATCAGGTGAAATTTTCATTCCGATTAAATGAATGCTGCTAATTACAGTGAGTTCATCTCACTTCCTCTTTTTTTATGCATTCATTATCATAGCTAAATTACAGCCTGCAATGTATGCTCCCTGGGAGCATCCCAAATCAGGAATTTGGGATATCCTTGTTTGGGGCATTCCCAAGCTGTGGTTTGTGTAGGAAACAAACAAAGTGTCAAATGAATCGTGCTTTGATGAGCGAGAGGCCTCAGCAAGACGTTGGACTGAGCTCGGTGCCTGTTGTTATTGGCCTTGTTTTTTTTTGCAATTCTGAGTTTTATATTTTGTGTACCTCAGTGCTTGGCAGGGGTTTTCTGGCTGGCCAAGTGTGAGATGGCATTTGCGTGTGTTTTTTGCTTTTATTTCTATTCATTTTTTTAAATATGTTATAAATATAATTCATAGTTTATAGCTGATTTCAGTTTGCTGAGGATTTGGTCTGCAGTATTTCCATAGGCTGGACAGAGGCTGGGCAGCCCATACCATTCACAGGAGCTATTTAGTCGAGATCATGTCTCTTTTTATTTCCTTTGGTCCCAAAATAGCATCAGTCTTGGCAAAGTATTCGTCTCTGGACTAGAAGATGCACCCGTCTGATCTGGCCTCACTCAGTCAAGTACTAGGTCTCTCCCCCCCTCCCCCCCACGTCACGTCCATGCCCTTATCATTCAAGGGTACTTCTGGCTGTCAAGGCGAGTGTGTTTACTAGACTAGTCTTAGCCTGTTGGGAGACTTATCTTGACAGCTCATGAAGTGCCCTCTTGGACCATAAGGCTTTTGAAGTGACCACTTGTACAGCACAATTGTGGCAGAAGATCTTTGGCACAATCTAAATAACAAACACACACTTTAGACTTTCAGTAGTTGCACACAGTAGAACAAGTGAGCAAGCAGGTTTTGCACTTTGATCTTCGGATGCATAATAGCCGCTAACTCAGATATAGAGCAGAGCACTGTAGAACCAGCAGTGAACAAGGCTAGAATGTGAGAACATTGCTGTCCTTAATATACTACTAGTTAAAACTGCTTTCAGTATTAGTATTATATAGATACAAAAACTAGCTGTTTAGTTGGGCAGCATTCAGAGAAGAAAAATAGTAAATGGTTAACATCAGACAAGAAATTTTGAATTAGATATAGGAATGTCATAGACTAGGGGACAATATTAGTTCAGTGGTTACGGTTACAATGTGCGGATTTCATATCACAGTATAATTTTTTATGTGTTTTTGCAGTGTCATATAAACTCATGAGAAATCCATGTGCCAAGTGACAAATATAAGAATAGCATTACCACTAGTACCACAGCTTTATATACTAATCTGTCTCTCGCTGAATTGTGAACAAGTGACTGTTGCTCCATTTCTTAACCTAACATATGATTACCATCGTTCTCCCCATCAACCCCTACCCCCCCACCTGCTGCTGCTGCCGCCGCTGCCACAGCTCCGGCATAAAGGACAACCCCGTGGTGTTCTACCGCATCATCCGAGGCTCCACAGCCCAGACAAACAAGCACGACACCTTCTATTTACAACAAAGGCCTGACAATGGGGACACCTGGGCTGACATTAAGGTCAACCATCCATTGGACTATGAAAGCATAAAGGAATACAACTTGACAGTCCGTGTGGAAGTGAGTACTTGTGGGGTTATGAGTTTTTGGAATGCTGAAGCATTTCACTCTCTTTGCATGGGAAGAAATGAGTCATTTAAACGTATGCTGTTTCTCGAACATAATTCATGGTTGATATTGATATGATATTGATGGCAAATAAGTTAACAATCTGTCTAGTTCAGGTTTCTCTCAATGTAAGAGTGATTTTATGGAAAGATGTTTGTCATGGTTTATCTAATCTGTAATGTAGTCAGGAATTTTACTCTGCTTAATCTTATTTCGTAAAGTGACTTACAATTCTGAATTTTTTTTAGGTAAGGATTTTCAAATATCAAATTGTTAATAGTTTTTCATCTTGCTCTGAATTATTTTCTCTTTTACATGTAACCCTCTTTTTCGCTCTCTTCCTCACATTTGAATTGAAAACTCATACTCATCAATATTCCCCCACTTTGTACTTCCTCAGAACAATGGGCCGCAGCAACTTGCCTCTGAGGCTACCATATATGTGGTTCTGGAGGATGTTAATGATGAGATTCCACTATTCACTGAGCGAGAGCAGGAGACTGTGCTAGAGGGAGAGCCAATAGGTACTAAAGTAACACAGGTCAACGCTATCGACAAGGACGGGACTTACCCCAACAACGAGGTGAGTTACTGGGCATTGTGTGTGTGGGGGGGTGGAGGTAGGGTATGTGGTGGCCTGAAGGGGTATGTGGTGGCCTGAAGGGGTATGTGGTGGCCTGAAGGGGTATGTGGTGGTCTGAAGGGGTATGTGGTGGCCTGAAGGGGTATGTGGTGGTCTGAAGGGGTATGTGGTGGCCTGAAGGGGTATGTGGTGGCCTGAAGGGGTATGTGGTGGCCTGAAGGGGTATGTGGTGGCCTGAAGGGGTATGTGGTGGCCTGAAGGGGTATGTGGTGGCCTGAAGGGGTATGTGGTGGCCTGAAGGGGTATGTGGTGGCCTGAAGGGGTATGTGGTGGCCTGAAGGGGTATGTGGTGGTCTGAAGGGGTATGTGGTGGCCTGAAGGGGTATGTGGTGGCCTGAAGGGGTATGTGGTGGCCTGAAGGGGTATGGGGTGGTCTGAAGGGGTATGTGGTGGCCTGAAGGGGTATGTGGTGGCCTGAAGGGGTATGTGGTGGCCTGAAGGGGTATGTGGTGGTCTGAAGGGGTATGTGGTGGCCTGAAGGGGTATGTGGTGGTCTGAAGGGGTATGTGGTGGCCTGAAGGGGTATGTGGTGGCCTGAAGGGGTATGTGGTGGCCTGAAGGGGTATGTGGTGGCCTGAAGTGGTATGTGGTGGCCTGAAGGGGTATGTGGTGGTCTGAAGGGGTATGTGGGGGCCTGAAGGGGTATGTGGGGGCCTGAAGGGGTATGTGGTGGCCTGAAGGGGTATGTGGTGGCCTGAAGGGGTATGTGGTGGCCTGAAGGGGTATGTGGTGGCCTGAAGGGGTATGTGGTGGCCTGAAGGGGTATGTGGTGGCCTGAAGGGGTATGTGGTGGTCTGAAGGGGTATGTGGTGGCCTGAAGGGGTATGTGGTGGCCTGAAGGGGTATGGGGTGGTCTGAAGGGGTTGACCTGATTGTGGTTTTTTTATTACTTTGTGTCCTGAAATTTCTACTGAAGATAATTTTGTGTTCTTTGGATTTACATTCCATAGGAAATTAAATAACCATGAATGATGAAATGCAACCATGTGAGAGAGTTTGGTCCTTATAACAGATTGGGTGAGATTTAGATGATGGAAAAAATGTGAAAGAATAGGATGGATGTTGTGGCTGTTAGATGATAGCTGCATGTGGGATGATGGGATGGGGTTAAGTGTCCGCAAGAGTTAGCATATAATAAGTAGATAAGAAATCAGAGGTTTAGTTTAAATTCTGCATCAAAATGTCCTCAGTATCCTAATATTGTTTGTCTCGGCAGGTGTTGTACAGGATCGTTGACAGTCCACGAAATGAAGGCAGGGACTTCTATGAAATAAGGTGAGTCTTTCTTATGAATATGATCATTGGGGATGGGCAACATGATTCTTTCCTTAAAAGACGTTAGATATTTAGATTTTTTTTTTTTTTTTTTTTTTTTTTTTTTTTTTTTTCAAAGCTTTAATTACATGTTAACAGTGATTACATTTCAAAGAACCGATGATTAACTGTGAATAAAATACTTGTACCTGTATCTTCAAATTTACGAGTTGCCAATAAGTTCAATAGCAAAAATAATCTCCAGATCCTCAATTCTCTTTGTAATATATTGCAAATCATTAGTAAGAACACTTGTACAGAAGTTCATTCACAGATTGTCTGGGTTATGTGAAGCAAAGTGAGGTCTTTTAGCTCTAACAAATTTATTTTGCTTTGGATCTTTTCCTGTGTAGAGCTGTTGTATGAATTTCAGAGGAAAGCCAAAATATATTTTATGGAAGAAATTACTTTTCTATTGGTATGATTTCTGTATGTCACAGGGAGTCATGGGATGGATTTTCATAAGAGTTTGTCTTTAAAACGTTTCCTTGAATAGTCAGGCCATGTTCATATTGGCTATAAGAAGTGAAGGGATTGTATGTGTGCAGGATGAAAGGTAGAAAATAGTCATGGGATTTCATTTTGAATTTGGAAGATATTTTCTCCATTTGACACAGACACACAATCCAATATTTGAGAGAGAGTCATTTTGCAGCAGTAAATATGGCATGCTGTACACTACCCAACTCCTTATTTATCCACTGGTACTAATACACTGCTCTATGCTCCTCCTCACCACAGGGAACGCACGGGAGAAATTTTCACCCGAATAGAGTTTGATCGTGAAGAGAAGCAGGCGTATGCGCTGGAGGTGGAGGCGCGCGACGGAGCAGCCTCCGCTCGACCCAACGCCAACGGCAGATCCAATACAGGTAAGGCATCGCTGTTTTGATTTACTGGGTGGGTTTGTAAATGGAAAATTCTGTTCTTCACGGATAATGTTGAGGTATATGCCTGGGATCACATGGAGAGATGAAGTGTCCAGTGAAGAGGTGGCAAGAAAATGTGAATTGAAGGAGCAGAGTACAGTACTGAAAGTAAGGCGATTGAGGTGGTTTGGGCACGTGAAGAGGAGAGAAGGTGGTGAGGCATTGGGGAGACCTATAGAGTGGAAGTGCCAGGTCGCCGTCCACCGGGCAGGCCTAGGAAGACATGGAGGCAGTGTTGAAGTAGATCTGGCAGCATTGGGCATTGAAAAAATAGAGGCAACAGTTAGAGATAGTGTAGTTGGTAGCGTATCATCGGCCGTCTAACCTTATAAGATATTATGGGAAAATCTGACGTTAAACAGAAGAAGAAAATTATGTTCTTCACTTCCTTTGTATGTAAGGGTAAAGGTTCGGGAGAGTGGCTGTTCTCTGCTCAAAATACGACTATGTGCGGTGAAAAAGAATAAAACATATTACAGTAAAACCTCTCATATTCGGACTAATTGGGCCAAGGAGTGGTCCGAGTAATGCAAGGATCCGAATAATGGGAGGATATGGGGAAAAAAAAAAAAAAAAAAAAAAATATCTAGGTGTTAATATACACCTAGATATTTTTTTTTTTTTTCTTTTTTTTTTTCCCCCCATATCCTCCCATTATTCGGATCCTTGCATTACTCGGACCACTCCTTGGCCCAATTAGTCCGAATATGAAAGGTTTTACTGTAATATGTTTTATTCTTTTTCACCGCACATAGTCGTATTTTGAGCAGAGAACAGCCACTCTCCCGAACCTCTACCCTTTACCCTATGCTAGGAAATTTCGACGCCTAAAAAAAAAAAAAAAAAAAAAAAAAAAAAAAATTAGGTGTATATGATATAGCAAAAAAATTCGACCCCTAAAAAAAAATAAAAAAAATAAAAAAATCTAGGTGTATAGCTAGGAAATTTCGACCCCTAAAAAAAAAAGAAAAAAAAAGAAAGAAAAAAAAAAGAAGGTGGTCCGAATAATGAGGGTCCGAATACGAGAGGTTTTACTGTACTAACAAGTCGAAAGATAGATAATGGGTAGAAATTTGAGAAAAAGAGGAACCAGGAAACTTATACCTACACCCTTCACTCAAAACTACCCCGAGACTAGCGTTGGTTCCTCTTCTAAAAACTGTTGAACTACTGAACTGTTCGTAGGAGAAAGTGAATAGAGAGGCGTCTAAGAGGTTTTTTCTTCACATTTCTTCTCTTACCTTCCTTATGCCTGCCTGAAGTGAAGGAATTATGATAAGGAAGCAAGGCAGAAGGGATGGGTGCTTGATTGGTAGTTGTGCTGAAGATGTAGAGTGAAGGAAGAGGTGAGTACTGAGTAAGCTGAATCTGCATACTCGTTGATGTGATGTGAGAGAAGAAATAGCCAGTCATGGAAGAATAGAAAGCTCGACAATTCACGAGAGAGGCAATGTTTAGATTTTGATTCTCTGGTGTGTTATTATAAAGCAAATAGTGAAATAGTGTCTTTCAGGTATTCTCTTCCTATTTACTCTCTCCTCGGTAGTTTCAAGACATAATATACATTTCTGAATAAGTATTATTTTACCCTTCGGCGAGCTCTTAACCCCTTCACGCCCAGATCTTTCCTTTGCTATATAAAATTGTATGTTGTCGAGCCATAAAACTACAAAAAATAACTGAATATACCAAATTAGCTTGTCGACAAGGATACTAAACAGGTCATATCTATCAAAACATTGCTTATATTAATTAAAATCGTCTTATGGTACCCACATTACAATGGAAATTACGCTCTGGGTCTCAAGGGGTTAAGACAGGGCGTGCGTGACAGTGAGATGATTACGTAAGCATGACAGACATTAAAAAAGGGAACAAGAGAAAGGGAAACAAAAGAAAGAGGACAAAGGAAGAATGGTATAGTTATTCTGTCAAACCCGCAGGAACAGACACTCTATTTGATTATCGTGTCATGAGAGAGAGAGAGAGAGAGAGAGAGAGAGAGAGAGAGAGAGAGAGAGAGAGAGAGAGAGAGAGAGAGAGAGAGAGAGAGAGAGAGAGAGAGAGAAGAGCAGAATGTACTAATGTATGAAAAATAAAAGAGGAGGGGAAAGTTAATGGATGGAAACTGAGAAAAGATAAATGACTAAGGGAAGCGATAAGAAGATAGATTAAACTGATAATAAATTTGAAAGATGTGAGAGTATGTGTGATAATTAATTTGAAAGATGTGAGAGTATGTGAAGCTGTGAAGTAGATGAATACTAATGATATCAAAGAAATGACAGAGACGGGAGAGAAGTTCAATACGTATATGTAATGGGTGAAAACTGATAATTTGAAAAGAAATGAGTTGACAGTGAAGGGTGTGAAAGAATATACAACAACTACTCTCCTCTCTCCTCTCTCTCTCTCTCTCTCTCTCCTCTCTCTCTCTCTCTCTCTCTCTCTCTCTCTCTCTCTCTCTCTCTCTCTCTCTCTCTCTCCTCTCTCTCTCTCTCTCTCGCGCTCTCTCGCTCTCTCTCTCTCTCTCCTCTCTCTCTCTCTCTCTCTCTCTCTCTCTCTCTCTCTCTCTCTCTCTCTCTCTCTCTCTCTCTCTCTCTCTCTCTCTCTCTCTCTAATGTATGGATAGCCTTACTGTCCATCACCGTTGTTGTTTGGCATCACAATGGAACTTTATCCTTTACTTGTTTTAGTACGCTTGCCCTTAATTGATAGTAGGCCTATAGGGGGGGGGGGGGGGCTATGCGAATATATAGGCACAGTCGAGGGTGGAGCAGGGGAACACAGAAACGGTTGCATGGTCTCTTTTCTGGAGTCTTAACCCCTTCACGCCAAGATCTTTCCTTTGCTATAAAAAGATGGTCTGAATTTAGCCATAAAATTACAAAACTAACTAAATATACCAAATTAGTTATTGTGAAGGATACTAAACAGGTCATATCTATAAAATATTTCTTATAGTCACTCAAAATCGTCTAATGGTAGCTAAATTACAATGGAAATTACGTTCTGGGTCTCAAGGGGTTAACAGCTTGTGGGCGGCAAAGGTTATTGGAGAGAGAGAGAGAGAGAGAGAGAGAGAGAGAGAGAGAGAGAGAGAGAGAGAGAGAGAGGAATATATAAGTGAATGGTTATTGAGGACGAGAGGAGAGGAGTTTGTAGGAGATAGTGAATAGAAAGGAAATATCACTTTTTTCCTCTTATCTTCTTTATGTCTGCCACCACCACCACTACCCTGACCTGTACCACCAGCACTATCCTTCGTTATCAGTTTGTCGATGATAAACAGAGGACGATCATTCTATTTGGCGGCTTTTGTTGTGATGTGCGAGGAAAGAGCGGGGAGGGGAGGGGGGGTGGGGGTGGAGAATAGGGCCAGGAGGAGGGGGAGAAGGAGGGGGGTGGAGAACAGGGCCAGGAGGAGGGGGGTGGAGAACAGGGCCAGTGAGGGGGAGGAGGAGGGGGAAGGGGGATTGACCAATGGTAACCCGGTGAAAATATGTGCGAATTGTGTAAATGTAAGAGAGAGAGAGAGGAGAGAGAGAGAGAGAGAGAGAGAGAGAGAGAGAGAGAGAGAGAGAGAGAGAGAGAGAGACAGACAGAATATATAGCGCTGGCTTGATCTTGTTTGCTCGTCTGTATCTTTTTAGCCTTGTTGCGTTTGGGAGACAAGATGGATGTTGACTCTCTCTCTCTCTTCTCTCCTCTCTCTCTCTCTCTCCTCTCTCTCTCTCTCATTCTCTCTCCTCTCCTTCTCTCTCTCTCTCTCATCTCTCTACCCCTCTCTCTCTCTCTCTCTCTCTCTCTCTCTCGTGTGTATGTGTGTTAACAATCATGGGCCTCGTTTGGGGGGGGGGGCATGTTCCCCCCACATACATTTCGGAGTGGGGGGGGGAGGGGGGACAGGGTATCATTTCCCCCCCCCCCCACCTTTGAACGTTAAAAGTAACGTTATAGTTTTTTCCATGGAATGGTTTTCAGCTAAACTTTTAATAAACAAAGATTGAAAAATAGTCTTATCTCTAGAGCCTTTTACAATAAAATGTGCTTGCATTGTACATACATTTATCTTCACATTACAAAAATGCTCCATCGGCGGCTAGGGGGCTACCGGCTACCCCACCCGGACGCATATTGCCGAACTCTATTGCCGAACTCTATTGCTGTTCGGGACTAAGTAGAACCAATCTGCGCGCGGTGAGAGCAGGGGTGTGGGAAGGGCTTATACTCAGCCGTCCACACACAACATTTACGGGTAACTTGCTCATTTTGTGGGAAGATATTGTGCGTGACTTTGATTATATATTATATTTGTAGAGAGAGAGGGAGAAAAAAAAAGAGAGAGAGAGAGAGAGAGAGAGAGAGAGAGAGAGAGAAGAGAGAGGAGAGAGAGAGAGAGAGAGAGAGAGAGAGAGAGAGAGAGAGAGAGAGAGAGAGAGAGAGAGAGAGAGAATATGCCACCCGGACGCATATTCCCGTTTTCTGGAAAAGTATGTGGCATTTACTCTTGAACACGTCAGGTTAGGTTACGTTAGGTGACGGATAGGGTAGGGTAGGTTTACCTGGGAAATGTTTAGTAACTTTGTATGGGAATCACAATGAGCGTATTTTCGAGAAATTCCTATGGTTAGTTTCGGAGCTACAGCCAAGCGTCTTCACTCGGAAACCACATACTACTCGCATAGAGAACGGGAATATACCACCCGGACCTCCCGTACAGTGCTCACAAGATAGTATGTTGCTGATTGTCCCCCCCGCATACACGTTTGAAGACATAACGAGGCCCTTGACAACAATAAGAGAAAGAGAGAGAAAGATCTGGAAGCTAGCCAAGTTAAAACCAGTGATGTGGATGAGTGAGGGTGAATATGCACAAGACAATATGAGGAGGGACGGAATGGGACGTTGAATAATGAAAAATAAATAAATAATGGAATAGAAACAGAGGGGAAAACACCACTGCTTCCATGATGGTGCCAGTGCCTCCTCTGACCCGTTGTTGAGAGAGAGAGAAAGAGAGAGAGAGAGAGAGAGAGAGAGAGAACCTAAGAAAATAAGGAAGCTATAAGAGTCCGTGAGACCTACACATGGTAGTTTCTGTAAACCAGAGAGAGAGAGAGGAGAGAGAGAGAGAGAGAGAGTGTGTTTTCTAATTCTCTCTCCCTTTCATTGCTTTAGTGAATGCCTTTAGCTTCCTCCGGGCAAGGTAAGCACGAGGGCGAGGCAACAGCAGCGTGTTAAGACGGTAATGAGGTGGCAGACGCTGTGCACACATGATTGTTTGGCATTCACGACGCTCCTTGCATGTTTCTTTGTGATAGTGTTTTTTTTCGTTTTGGGTTCTTTGTATTACTTTTGTCTTTTTATTTGATTAGAGAGATAGGGGGGGGAAGAGAGAGTGGGGGAGAGAGAGTGGGGGGAGAGAGAGAGTAGGGAGAGAGAGAGTAGGGGAGAGAGAGAGTGGGGGGGAGAGAGAGAGTGGGGGGAGAGAGAGAGTAGGGGAGAGACAGAGAGTAGGGGAGAGAGAGAGAGTAGGGGAGAGAGAGAGAGTAGGGGAGAGAGAGAGTAGAGGAGAGAGAGAGAGTAGAGGAGAGAGAGAGAGTAGAGGAGAGAGAGAGAGTAGAGGAGAGAGAGAGTAGAGGAGAGAGAGAGAGGAGAGAGTAGAGAGAGAGAGAGAAGAGAGAGAGAGAGAGAGAGAGAGAGAGAGAGAGAGAGAGAGAGAGAGAGAGAGAGAGAGAGAGAGAGAGAGAGAGAGAGAGAGAGAGAGAGGAGAGAGAGAGAGAGAGAGAGAGAGAAGAGAGAGAGAGAGAGAGAGAGAGATTGAAAATTACGGTTATAAGTGTACATTTTTTTTGCTCTGCGCAGTGTAGTGGTGGTGGTGATGGTAGCTGTAGTGATGAAAGGGCTGTGCTTGCTAACACCTAAAACATGAAGGCGTAAGGACGAGTGAGTGTTGAGAGAATAGACAAGAAGGGAGAAGGATAGAGAATTGGTGGTCCATGTTAAGTAATAATCACTGACACCCGTACACCTACACTACCACCTGCCGTTAGTTATTGAAGACGCATAGCTTGTAACACACCGGCTGTACCTTTATTACTCTTCCCTGCTTTGTTCCTCGCTCGTTCAATTGACTCGCCATTTCACGTTCATCAACTTCTTTCATCCGATGTTCCATTTTTCCGTCTCCGTTTTTCATTCTAGATTTTCATATTTGATTTTCTTTGTCCCTTGTTCCTCCCTCGTTCATTTGACGCAGCAATTCAAGTTCGTAACCTCTCCTTTTACACGCTGTTCCATTTCTCATCTCCATTTTTCATCATGCATTCTCTTTATTTTTTTACTTGCAGATGGGTTTTTTTTCCCAACCCAGATGGTTTTTTTCTCACAACCCAGATGGTTTTTTTCTCACAACCCAGATGGTTTTTTTCTCACAACCCAGATGTTTTTTTCTTCACAACCCAGATGCTTTTTTTCCACAACCCAGATGTTTTTTTCCCCCTTTTCTCCTCTTCACCTACACTCACTTCCCTTCCATTTATATCCCACTTTTTCATTAACTTTATATCTCTTCTATTTTCACATCCCATTCGTTCACATTTTTCTATATCATAATTCTTCTTGATTACATTTGCTACCTCTATTTCTTCCATGACCCAGTTCTCTAGCTAAGTGTAATCGTTGCCCCGTCTCCCTTTACACACATCCATCCTTTTAGCTTATCTCAAAATTATATTCATTTGTATTAATTATTCTCTGCTTTGTTTCAACTCTCACGCATCTTTTTTTTCTTCTATTCCAGTATTCCTGTATCTATCTTTCGAATTTTGACCATTAATATCACTCACACTGTTTCCTCGTATTATGTCATATCCTCTTCATCTTTTATCTTATCCTCGCATTTTTTTTTCACCCTACCATTTCGCCCTCCGGTAACGCACTCACCATTTTTCGTCATTTATTCTTTCATTTCCTCACTTTTTAAACTTTTTTCCCTCGCTCGTCATGACAGTTTGCACTCCTCTTTCAATTTTTTTTCTCCATAACTGAATTTCCTTTGTCTTTATCGCCTCTATCGCCTCTACATTTTCTTCATCTCGATCTCACTCACTCACTCACTCACTCACTCACTCACTCACTCACTCACTCACTCACTCACTCACTCCCCAATGTCGTTTTCCGTCTTCTCTCATAGGAGCCAGAAGGGTTCAGAATGTTATTAGTGACAAGAACCAGAAAGAGAGAGAGACAAAGACATCATATAATATTATAGCTAGGCAAGGAAAAGAAAGAAAGAAAGCGTCAGAGTAACAACAAAATTAATGTTTGACAGAGAGAGAGAGAGAGAGAGAGAGAGAGAGAGAGAGAGAGAGAGAGAGAGAGAGAGAGAGAGAGAGAGAGAGAGAGAGAGAGAGAGAGAGAGAGAGAGAGAGATAAGAGAGATAAGATAAGATAAGATACTTTGATCCTATATAGACACTTTGCAAGTACCAACTACAAGGTTATTGACCATACAAAGCGCCACCACGCCAGGACGAAGAGAGAGAGAGAGAGAGAGAGAGAGAGAGAGAGAGAGAGAGAGAGAGAGAGAGAGAGAGAGAGAGAGAGAGAATTTAGTAAGCACAAAAAAACAAATCGAAAAAAGGCCAAAGATGACAAGCGATGAATTTATGAGCGGAAGTAAAATCTTTAAAAAATTGAATTGAATTGTCAAACATAAATGGTAGACACACGGTACGATCTCTATTTCTCTATCTGCGCATGATGGTGCCAGCGGTGCCGCCAGCGTGGTGGCAGAGAAATGATATGAGTGTCCCAGAAACTCGCTGCGGTGAAATATATTGAAGAGAGGAATGAAGGAAGGAAATAGGGAGGGAGGGAGGTGTAAGAGGAGGCGGTAGGGATGAAGGGGAATATTATACACGATCTTGCTTCATGACTTGTATCTCGCTCTCTCTTCTCCTCTCCTCTCTCTCTTTTCTCTTTTTCTTTGCTCCTTTTCTCTCTCTCTCTTCTCTTCGTTCTTCTCTTCCCCCTTGTTCTTCTCTTCTGTTTTCATTTTTT